>JAPJBO010001054.1:0-73950 GCA_030068145.1 Diplonema papillatum
CTTGCCGCTGCTGTCTTGCTTCTGCTGCTGCCTTGCCGTTGCTGCCTTACCGCGGCTGCCTTGCGGATGCCGCCTTGCCGCTGCTATTGTGCCGCTGCCGCCTTGCCACTGTTGTCTTGCTTCTGCTGCTGCCTTGCCGCTGCTGCCTTGTTGCTGGTGGCTTGCTTCTGCTGCAGCCTTGCTGGTGCTGCCTTGCTGATGCCGCCTTGCTGCTGCCATCGCGATGCTGCCGCCTTGCCGCTGTTGCCTTGCTGCAACTGCCGCCTTGCTGCAACTGCCGCCTTGCTGCTGCTGCCTTGCTGCGGCTGCCTTGCTGCGGCTGCTGCCTTGCTGCGGCTGCTGCCTTGCTGCGGCTGCCTTGCCTTGCTGCGGCTGCTGCCTTGCTGCTGCTGCCTTGCCTTGCTGCGGCTGCTGCCTTGCTGCGGCTGCCTTCCTGCTGCTGTCTTGCTTCTACTGCTGCTGCCTTGCTGCTGCTGCCTTGCCGCTGCTGCCTTCCTGCTGCTGTCTTGCTTCTACTGCTGCCTGCCTTGCTGCTGCTGCCTTGCTGCTGCTGCTGCTTTCTTGCTGACCGATTTTACGCCTGGGAAGAGTAGGTGCGCAGCTCGGAGGCCAGATACGAAGTTAGGGGCTTTCACCCACAGCAAAGGTACTGCTTGCCTTGGCCGCGTTTCGAAAAACACGTTTCCAGGGGACACCGCGAGGAGGTGGCAAGTCAGATTTTGTCCCCCAACACTGTTCGCATGAGCTCCGAATTCCTGTGAGACACCGAAAACGTGATAGGCAACTGTTGCATGTCGAAATGGGGGGGGGCACGTTCTCCCGAAGTTGCGACCCTTGAAAGAACGTCGTTCGTAGGAGCTTCGAATTCCTGTGACGGTTTCGTTGGATGCATCGGTCAAAATATCAACAAAAATATGTACCCATAGCTCTGTCAGAACCTTATCGCTGACTCGTAACTTCACATACCTTGACTGCTTCCACACGAACTCTCGAACACCAGATTTTTCAAGCACAACTCCGACCCGAACCATCTTGTGAATTTCTTTTCTTCTTCTAGTTCCTGTTTGCGTTGTGTGTGCTGAATCCTGTTTTCTTTCGAGTCGGCCTCTTCACACAAGAGGCCGAACCTGGACAAGAAGGCCCACATCGAAGCACTAAGAATCCATCAAATGCACGAGGGGGCCCGCAGGGCCACCGAGTGCGGGTTTGCGGGTTGGGGCTTCCGTCGGTCCCCCTCCTGCTGTGTTGGGTTTGGTAAATGCAGGGGGGAGCACGGCATGGGGGGTGGCGCCCTCGGACGGGTGATGCCCGCTGATCGTGTGCGTCGGCTGGACCTGCCCTTGCCCTCGTGCCGGTCCTACTTCGGGTGCCCCGTTGCTCGGAGCCTCCTTCCTCACCTCAACGCCCCTCCTGCTGTGACGGGTTTGTCGAGTGCCGGAGTTTGCTCGGCGGCGGGTGTTTCGGTGGCGGACGGGCCGGGTGGGAGGGTTCGTTCTCTGGGAGTAGTGGCGGCTGCGGGTGCCGACCCAGGTGCCGACTCCGGTGTTACGGTCGAATTCGACTCCAAAGTAGCGTGACACGAGCGTGACATGTCAAATTTGACTGTAACGTAGCGTTACACGAGCGTGACATACCAAATATGACTGTAAATTAGCGTTACCCGAGCGTTACCTGCCCAATTCGACCGAATTTGACCGTTAAGTAGCGTGACACGAGCGTTACATGTCGAATTCGACTCCAAAGTAGCGTGACACGAGCGTGACATGTCAAATTTGACTGTAAATTAGCGTTACCTGAGCGTTACCTGCCCAATTCGACCGTAAAGTAGCGTGACACGAGCGTTACATGTAGAATTCGACTCCAAAGTAGCGTGACACGAGCGTGACATGTCAAATTCGACTGTAACGTAGCGTTACATGAGCGTGACATACCAAGTATGGCTGTAAACTAGCGTTACACGAGCGTTACCTGCCCAATTCGACCGTAAAGTACCTGCTGGAACTGGTCGCCGAGTGGTGTGACCCCCGGACCGCTCATTTCGAGCAAACTCATGTACCGTACCGTTCGCCGGGGGGCGAAGCCCCCCGGACCCCCCCCATTGTCGTGAGGCTGGTAAGGCCACCAAAAAAAATCCCCAAAAGGACCTCACCGTAGGCGGGGGTCAAGGGCCAAGCAAAGTTCCAGGCTGTTGGGGCCCTCCTGTTGTGTGCATGGGCTGGCGACTTCTTCGGATGGGCCGGGAGTCCCGGGTTCCACCCCTCTCGGGGGACCTCCGCCTCCGCCTTGCGTGGGGCCGGCGTGGTTGTCGCCCTGGCCTCCCTCGGTCGCCTCGGCTCCCTGGCTCGGTGGCGTTGTCGTGGTGGGCCACTCGCCTGCCGGTGCCCCCCCTGCCGTGTTGGGTTTGCTGAATGCAGGGGTAAGTTCGGCGTGGCGGGTGGCACCAGACTGCTCTCGTTCAGGGCCCGGAAACTCTCCCCCCTGGGTCCCCCCTGCTAAGATGGGTTTGGTGAGTGCAGGGGTTTGCTCGGTGGCAGGTGTTTCGGCTCCGGTCGGATGGGTAGGGCGAGTGTGGTCGCTGGGGGCACGATGTGTCGCGGACGTCGATTCCCTGCCAGGCCACCCCGTGCCGGCGGCCGGTCCGGGCGCCGTTGGCTCCAAACTGCCCGGGGAATCTCTGTTGCAGCCCCGCATGGGGGCGTCAAGCGTGTGGCCCAGGCCCTCCTCGGGCGTAGGTTTGGGCTCCTCGGGTGCCGGGGTCCGTTCGGCTGCGGGTGCTGTGGTTCCAGACGGACCGGGTCCGCGTGCACTCCCGCGACTTGGCCGCGGGCTCCGTCTCCTGGCTGGGCCCCTCCATGTCGACGTCTCCCCCGGGTGTCTTCGGCTCCGCACCCTCGGGGAGAACACTGCTGTCTCTCCGCATGAGGGCGTCGTAGAGGTGTCCTTGGCTCCCCCTGATCTCCGACTCCTCTGGCCCCCCTTTGTGGGTCGCCGCCCCGTGCCCCCCTGAGAACAGGGGGGGCGGGGGGCGTAGCCCCCCGCACCCCCCTGTTTTTCATGTTTTTTGGCGGGATATCTGAAAAATTTCTGAAAAACTCGCGGAGAACACCAATCCGGAGTGATTCCAGAATTCTGGAAAACCGGACCCTCCTGGGGGGAAAAGGTGGGTCCCCCACCCCCCCCCCCCTATAAATGGTGGGCTGGTGGCCCGCTCAGGAAAAAATCTGTGCTCCCTAACTGAGGGGAGAAATGCGTGACGCACGACCACAAGCCGGACCAAACTTGTGAGTGTGGGACTGTCCGTTTTTCCGTCGGGACTTACCCACTAAAACTCAAAACTCAGAGATTCGAGAGATGCAGAGGGTGCTACCCACGGTTCTCACCGTGTACGCGGCGCGATGGAGGGGCCACCCTCCACGCGGGACTTGGCCAGTCCTTGCGCAGGGGTGCCCGGTGGCTAGCCGGATCTTGCGTCGGAACCCCTGCGCTCGCTGTGGCGCGGCTTGGCCCCAATTCCGTTTTTCTACGGTCGTTGGGGTACCTGGTGATCGTCCAGTCTGGGCGAGTCCGGTTGAACCGGCAGACTGTGGCAAGGGTACGATCACGCCGCTCAACTCACTCGGGGAGACACCCTCCACTAGCGACCGGCTTGCGAACGGTCTGGGAGGGTGCCTCGGGTGAGGTTGCTGCTGCACCTGGGTGTTTTGGGCGCTCTTGTTCAGGCTGGGGTCCTGAGGGCGGGCTTTTTTGGGGCAGTATTTCTCACCCAGGAGTATGGAGCAGGGGGGGTCTTTTCGCTTCAGCCGGGGCGGTGGCTGATGGGCGGCTATTATTATTATTTCCGGGGGGGCTGGTGCCTTTTTCGGGGGGGGCGGTGGCGGCTGGTCGTCCCCCGGGGGGCGCGGTTTTTTCAAGAGTTGTGGGTTGCTCAGTCCCACCGGGGGGTCCTTTCTCTTGAGTGCCTGCGGGTTTGTTTCGGATGCTGGTGCGTTTTTCGGGGGGGGGAGCTCTCGTTTTTGGGGGGGTGCCTGCGGGTTTGTTTCGGATGCTTGGGCGTTTTTCAGGGGGGGTGGCTCTCGTTTTTGGGGGGGTGCCTGTGAGTTTGTTTCGGATGCTTTTTTTTTTAACGGTAAGCCAGTGAAGTACCCATGTGCTGGCATCTGTGGTTCCTGTCTTTGGCCTTGCTGCGAAAGGGGCCTCCACGCCAACACCGATGGGGAGATTTTTTTTTCCTTTGTAATAACGGGGGACCAAAAGAGACCAAAGAAAAACAGAAAGAGACAAAAGATTCACCACAAAAACACATAAGCATGGCCATTTTAATCTATTTTATCAGGGCTGGTTCAGTTTTGGTGGCGGACCACCTGCCCTCTTCGATGCGCGGTGGCAAGCCACCTCGCATCTTTGTTTTTTTTTTTCTTTTTTCTTCATTTTCTCCAGGGGACTTTAAAAGTTTGGGGTCCGAGCCAAAAACCCGGTTTGAGCCAAAAAACCGGTTTGGTTATGTAGGTCGGTGTATCACACTTGCATGCGGTGCTGCATCACGAGCGGGCTACTTTCTGCACTCTGTGTGGAGTTTTCCGCACTCTAGGCACTCTCGGTTTCCATGATCCACATGAAGGAAGCAAAAAGAAGCACTGTGTTGGTCAGAAAAGCACATTTTTCTTTCAGAACAAAAGGTTGCAATAAGAAATGACAAAAAGGCGGAGACGTAAAGAAACACCAGCTTCATACACCAGCTACTCTGTTTGTGTGTGTACAGAGACAAAAGTTCGATTGTCCAAAGCGCGTACGCGCACCAAGGCCTCCTTGTATGTTTTGAACGAGCAGTAACGGGTTGTTCGTGATCTTCCGTCCTCGTCGGGGTTTGCGGAGTGAGCCCTGAATGCCTCAACAACACACTCGAGGTCCTCGTCTTCCATCCCTTTGTCGTGGGAGAACGGTACTTCCAAGGTGGTGAACATTATGTCCTCCAATGTATCGTCGTACAGAGTGGCACGGAGACGGCTCTTGACAAGCTTCAGGAGCGAAAACAGCCTCTCTACACCGGCAGTCCCGATGGGAACTGTTGCTGCAATCAGCAGAAACTGTGTCGAAACTGGGTACAGTGATCTGAGGTATGCGTCACCCAGAACGTTTGCAAGGACCTGATTGAAGTCGGTCCATCCCCGTGCCTGGATCAATGCAATCAGATCCTGTAGCTCGTCGTTAACGTCGTGTGCATTAGGCACGAGCGGAGACGTGGCGACGTACGCAACTTCATCCATGGAGAGACTCTGGGCTACTTTTAAGTGGTTCGCAAGCGGGGCGATCTTGTCATCTCCCTGATCCTTGCTTGATAGCACAGGAAGTCGTGATACGAAGTTAAAGAACGAGGCCCCTTGGGCAAGGACTTCCACAGCTCCTTCCCCTCATCGTCCTTCTCTGCCCACTGTGCATAACCAGTGTGGTGGTTTTCGTGCAGTACACAGGTGTCTCGCACACTAGCCCGCCGACGCTGAGCTGCTGGCAACCCGAACGCAGCCAGAATGTTTTGCGACCCCCGCCCATCTTCGACCCTGAGGCGCCTTGGGGGCATACTACCGTGATGAGCCCCCCACTCCCCCCCACTCCCCGTTTTTCCCCCTTTTTAGGTTAAGCTGTTTTTTGAGGGCTTATTTGTACGCTATTACAGGCAGGTACGTTCATTACTACTATAGTACTACTACACAGTGAAGGTGGTAAAACTTTGAAATCGGTCTATAAGATTTTTTTTTTTTCCCCTCAAAAACTCAAACCGGTTTATTCGGTTTGTCAAACCGATAAACCGGTATTTTAAAGTCCCCTGATTTTCTCTGTCGAGGCCTGTTTGTGTTTTTGCTGGTTGCATGGTGAGGGGGGGGTGACAAAAGAGAAGTGCAAACCTTGGCCGGACCGGACCTGCACCCTCTCGAGCCGCCCTAAAAAAAAAGAAACAGCATACCCTGTGACAAAACAAGAAAGGGCATACCATAATGAGGAGGATGAAAGGGAAGAAACAAAGAACTGAAAGGAAACGGGTGGGGGTGGGAAGGGTGAACGGTAAAACAAAAGAACGAGAGAGAGAACGAGAGAGAGAGTGAGAGACAGTGTGGGTGAGAGGGTGATCGTGAGAGAGAGAGAGAGAGAGAGTGAGAGAGAGAGTGCGGTGGAGTGGGTGAGAGAGACAAGGGCGAGTGCGGGGGAGAGTGAGGGGTAGGGTGGGGGTGGGGAGGTGGGGGGGTTGGGTTTTGTGTTTGTGGGAGAGGGAGCGGGGGGGGTTTGGGGTCGAGGGATGGGGAGGGGAGTGCGCCAGGTTTGGGGGTGGGGGTGGGCCATTGGGCTCCCCCCGTTGGTTCAGGGGCTCGTGCCTCATTTTAGCGGCAGCGGGACCTGGGCGTACAAAGTCGTGTAGACCGCGTCGAGCTCGTGCCATGCGGGGTCCTGGCGGCTTTCTCCTGCCTCGGTGTCCATGAACAGGATCCCCTTCCCTTTCGGGTGTGCCCTGGCAAACTTCCATTGGCCCTCCTCCCCGTCTTGCAACGTCCCCAGGAGGGCAGACCACCTCCCCGGGGGGTGCTTTCGAGGCGGTTTCCCCCTGAGGAGGATGATGCCCAGAAGGTCGCGAGCCGCCACCGTCAGTGTTTCCGCTGTACACCTCCCTCGCAGTGCGAGCTGCTCGTCTATGGGAGTCTCGAAGTCCGAGGACCTGCGGCGCTCCCATGCTAGCCACATCTGGATCCTGAACACCTCGGCGAAGGGCACCCTCCGCCGCCCGTGTGCGACTGCCAGCCAGTTAAGGGCCGCCCATCCCCACTCGTCCGCCACCCTCCCCTGTCCCGCCTTCCTGTGTAGCGAGATTGGGAACCTGTCCTCTAGCTCCGGGGGTGTCACCACGTCCCATGCGTACTTCGGTCCCCTGGCCTTCTTTGTTATTCCCCGGGTTGGCCCTGGGGGCTCGTCCTCGCCTCCCTCATCGCATGCCGAGTCCGCGTCTCTCTTCCTCCGCACGCCCGCAAGCCGGAAAGCAATGCCCTCCTCTGCATCCATGTCAGGAACTCCCCTCGCAGGGAACAGCTCCGCTCCTGGGTCGCCGGCCTGGCCATCCGGCCCCGAGGTGCCTGGCCTCGCCGCCGACTCTTGCGCCGTTTCGGGTTCAGGAGTCCGGGGTGTGTCGGGGGGTGTCACGTGAAAGGCCTGCCCTCCCTGTCCTTCCCCTACTCCCATGCCCCATGCCGCTGTGACAGTCCTCGGGCCTGTCGATAGGGAGTTGGGCTCGTCTGACTCTGAGCTCAACGAGTCCTTTTCGTCGTCCCCGGCGGCCTCAGCTTCGAGCTTCCCCTCCTGCGGGGCTCTGCCCGCCGCCAATCTCCTTGTTGCTTCTTCGAGCCTTGCAAGGAACTCCTCGGAGCTCGGCCCCTCGTCGTTGGTCCCACTGTTCGCTGGCCCGTGCCCATCCTCGGTCTCGCTCGTGCGTTGGGGTGTGCTCTGCGTTGTGGCCTTTGGCGCGGTCACGACAGGGCTGTGGCCTTCGCTGGCCGTTGCCTCTGCCGGCCCCGCCACCATGTCTGCGGGGCTTCTCATCGCGTCAATCGGGGAGCGGTCGGGGTGTTCTGGGTAAACCTCGGGGTCTCCTGTCGGTGCCTCCGGCTGCGGGTGGCACGGGCGCGTAGCTCCCTGCGCCCCCACTCCACCGCCTTCTCTGTTGCCATTGTCGACCTCCCCGGCTTCCGGTATGTCTTGGCTTGCCGAGCCGAGGGGCGCTGCGTCCCTGGTGTCGCCTAGCGCCTCGGGCTGCTCAAGGGTCGGCTGGTATGCAAAGAGAAAGGTGTCTGTGTCTTCATACCTCGGCGCGGTTGAAAAGCTCGTGTTCATCCCGTCGAGCATTGTCCACCTCTGATCCCTCTCGGCATGCTCGTTGAGCGCGTGCACTATGTAGTGGCCTGCATTGTTCTCTCCTGTGTGCGACACCACTGCCACGAGTCTCAGTCGTTTGCCTAGGCCTGGCAGGGTTATCGCAACGTCCGCGGCTACTGCTCTCCTGTCTGTGCCTCCAAAGGGGCGTGCCCTCTGCAGTTGGATAAGCACCGTTGTGCCGGCTCGACTGAAGGAGGGCTTGGTCTGGGACTCCCCCCTGGTCCCGCAACTCACGCACCTGTAGTCCTCCCCCGCCGAGGACCACGAGAACGCTTCGTCTAAGCCCTCCTGTAGCGTCCCGGCCCTCACGGGGAGGATGGTTGTGTCAAGGTCCTCGTGGGCAGTGTGGCCAGCCTGGCACTTCCCGCACCTGACATCGACCGTGTACCTGTGCCCTAGGCCCGCGATCCGGTCTGTCTGCCGAGTGTTGCAGGCCCGGTGGGCGGCGTTCTCTTCCTGGACCGTGGTGGCAACCGTTCGCAGGACCTCTCCCAAGTCACATTGTCGTCCGTCTCCAAATGGACCGCTGATGTTTGCAAGTACAGAAAGAAGTACCGTCGCCGACCGTTCTCCTGTCACCCACCTGTGGACCGCCGCGGTAAGTTCGCCTTTCTCATGCGTGTCGCACCGCTGGAAGGCTACTACCTGCTGTGCCATGTCCGTGACCGCGATCAGGTTCAAAGCCGCCTGCAGGTAGCACGAATTCGTGGTCGTGAGGCCCGCTCGACCCTTTTCGGCCCGGATAGCGGTCGTGATCATGACATTCGACCTTCCACTGTTGGCTAGGATATCGACTGACTTAGGTGCCGCGGCAGGAGCCTTAGGTCCCAGTGTCCCGTTCCCATCTACTCCCCCCGCTGCCATGGCTGGTTTTTTGTTGGCGCTAGGGGGGGTGGCTGTGGTGTGGTTCGTGGGGGTAGCTCCCGCCGAGGCGGTGTCATTCTCCTTCCTTTTGCACGCCTGCGGTGTCTGATTCTCGTGCCCATCCGCACACTGCTTCCGCCGAGGCTTTTGTGGTGTGTCACTCGCGTCCCCTCCCGTCCTAGTCACGTCCACTCTCCCTGCTGCCATGGCTGGTGTTTTGTTGGCGCTCGGGTGAGTGGCTGTGGAGTGGGTCGTGGGGGTAGTTCCCGCCGAGACGGCGCCACGTATCTTCCTATTGCACGTCTGCGGGGATCGGGCCTCGTGTCCTTCCGCGTCCTGCTCCTGCCGAGGCTCCTGTGGTGTGTCACTCGCATCCCCCCCAGTCCCAGTCACGTCCACTCTCCCTGCTGCCATGGCTGGTGTTTTGTTGGCGCCTGGGTGGGTGTTTGTGGTGTGGGACGCGGAGGTGGCTCCCCCTGCTAAGACTTCGTTTTCCAACGGCTCCTGTGAAGCGTTCTGTGCTTGTCTCGTCGCAGGCAGGGGCGGAACTCGGGCCGATTCCAAAGCCTGCATCAACTCCACTGTGTCTTGTGAACCGGAGGCCTGTTCGTCCGCCCCTCCGGCGGATCCGCTCTGTGAAGTACCGGTGTCCTCTCCCTCGTCGGCCCCTTCAGTCCCAGGCCGTGTCATGGGGACCGCTTGGGGCGCTCCCTCACTGGGCTTGGCCATGGCCGTGCCGGACCCCCTCGGTTGGCTCCTTGGGCCGGCTGGTGCGGCCCCAACCGTGTCTGGGGGCCGGTTCCGAAGGCCGGGAAGCCCTGAATCAGGCTCCTCGGGCCGCCCTGAGGGCGTGTCCTCTGACGCTGGCAGAGGTATGGCCTCGGGTGGGGCATCTACGTCGAGTGGACGCTCGCGGCTGCCCTCCACCCCTCTCTCCGCCCCTTTCGTTTCTTCACCGACCCGGGATGGGGGGGTGGATCCACTGGGTGCCTGGAGACCTGGGGTGGGGGGGGGGGCTAGGCCCTTGTCTTCTACGGCCGGGGGTTTGTCTGCTTGTTCCGACTGCACTTTTCTGTCCAGGTACTCCCTCACGGTCATCTTCTTCGCCATCGCCGACGGTGTGTCAATGAAGCCTAACTTCTGATGGGCCTCTGGTGCCCGGGTGGGATCCGGTTCTGCCATGCCGATGTTGCACTTCAGTTGGGGTCCGCGCCTCGCCTGGGATTGCACCTTTTTTTTCTTGCGGTACCTACCTGCATCTCCTTTACGGGAGCTCACCCGGTCCTCCTCGCTCAGGCCGGATTGCTCGCTGGGTGAGCTGTCCTCTCTCACCTTTCCTACCTTTTGCGTGCTGTCCGTTGTGCTCCCTGTTTTGTGGCTGACGCTGCGGCCGGTCGTTGTCCCGGGGCTCACGAAGGAGGGTTCCCGTGGCCTGTCGGTGTCCTGGCCCGAGGATGGGCCACCAAGTTGTGTCCCAGTAGCCAGGTGACCCTGACTGCCAGTCGCCGGCCCTGAGCCGTGGCGTTCCGCGGAGCGCCCCCTCCCCGGTTGCTCCTCACCTGAATCCTGACTGGGCCCCTGCATCAGCACATCCCCTTCTTCCAGCAGGCCCTCGGGCACGGGTTCCTCGGTGTCCCCCTCTTCGTCAACCGCCATATGCGAGGAGGGGGGGGACTCCGGGGCGGGGTCTGTGACTCCTGTGGAATCCCCCTCTGGGTAGAAGATGGGGGGAAGGCATCTCTGTGGTGCCGTCTCGGCCGCCCTTGAGTCTTCCGCCTTTGAGTCTTCCGCCCTTTTCCGTCTGACGGCCACGCCGAGGGCCTCTCCTTCCTCAATCCAAGCCATCCAAGCCATCCACTCTTCCGTCTCCGGCGTTGTAATTTCCACAGGTTCCTCCTCCGTGACGCTTACCTCTGCCGGGAGAGAGCCCCTATCGGTGATTTCTCCTCTGCGTAGGACTGAGCGGGCGGCCGCTTTGACTACCTGAATCGAGATACGCTCAGCGTAGTCTCTGTACACCCCTGCCTTGTCGAGTCTATTGAGGATTGGTCGGGTTTGCAGCACAGGTTTGTAACGTTTTTGTGCACCGCACCAACGACTCTCAAACTTTCTTACAGGTACTGCTTCCAGGGGCAGTCCGCAAACCCGAAAAAATTAAAGGAAGAATTCGACATACTGTACTCACACTCTTGTGGCTTCCCCCTTTTGCGCATCGCTTCATCGATTCATTGCTTCATCTATTGCTTTGCGTTCTTTGTTGACTTCTTGTGCAGCAAGCTGGACCCTAAGTGCAATGCAAACAACACACCTTTCGTTCTGCCACTGTTTGTTGTAGGTGCTGTTGGTGCTGTTGGTGCTGTTGGTGCTGTTGGTGCTGTTGGTGCTGTTGGTGCTGTTGGTGCTGTTGGTGCTGTTGGTGCTTGGGCAATGGTATGTGTTTGTTTCTGCTTCCTGACTCCTGCTGACGCTCCCCCCTCATCTTCTGCTTCTCTATCTGCTGCCCCTGCTGCTGCCAGCTGTTACCCTGGCTGCCCCTCCTAGCTGATGCTCATCTTGCTTATTCCCCTGTTGATGCAGCTGCTGCTGCTCCTCTATCTGCTGCCCCTCTAGCTGCTGCTCCTCCAGCTGCACTCATCTTGCTTCGTCCCTCTTTGCGGCTCCTCTAGCTGCTGCTCCTCTAGCTGCTCCTGTCTTGCCTCCAGTGGTTGCTCATCTTGCTTCCTTCTTGCTGCTGCTCCTCGAGCTGCTGCTCATCTTCCTTCTTCCCTCTTGCTGTAGCTCTTCCTCCTGCTTCTGCTCCTCTATCTGCCGCCCCTCTAGCTGTTCTATCCTCTAGCTGCTGCTCATCTTGCTTCTTTCTCTCTTCCTCCTGCTTCTGCTCCTCTTTCTGTTGCCCCTCTAGCTGATTTATCCTAGCTGCTGCTCCTCTAGCTGCTACTCATCTTGCTTCTTCCCTCTTTGCTGCTCCTCGAGCTGCTGCTCATCTTGCTCCTGCTCATCTTCCTTCTTCCCTCTTGCTGTAGCTCTTCCTCCTGCTTCTGCTCCTCTATCTGCTACCCCTCTAGCTGTTCTATCCTCTAGCTGCTGCTCATCTTCCTTCTTCCCTCTTGCTGTAGCTCTTCCTCCTGCTTCTGCTCCTCTATCTGCTGCCCCTCTAGCTGTTCTATCCTCTAGCTGCTGCTCATCTTGCTTCTTTCTCTCTTGCTGCAGCTCTTCCTCCTGCTTCTGCTCCTCTTTCTGTTGCCCCTCTAGCTGTTTTATCCTAGCTGCTGCTCCTCTAGCTGCTACTCATCTTGCTTCTTCCCTCTTTGCTGCTCCTCGAGCTGCTCCTCATCTTGCTGCTGCTCATCTTCCTTCTTCCCTCTTGCTGTAGCTCTTCCTCCTGCTTCTGCTCCTCTATCTGCTGCCCCTCTAGCTGTTCTATCCTCTAGCTGCTGCTCATCTTACTTCTTTCTCTCTTTTTGCTGCAGCTCTTCCTCCTGCTTCTGCTCCTCTATCTGCTGCCCCTCTAGCTGTTCTATCCTCTAGCTGCTGCTCATCTTGCTTCTTTCCTCTTGCTGCTGCTCCTCGAGCTGCTGCTCATCTTGTTCCTGCTCATCTTCCTTCTTCCCCTCTTGCTGTAGCTTTTCCTCTGCTTCTGCTCCTCCATCTGCTGCTCCTCTAGCTGCTCCTTTCTTGCCTCTAGCTGCTGCTCATCTTGCTTCTTTCCTCTTGCTGCTGCTCCTCGAGCTGCTGCTCATCTTGCTCCGGCTCGTCTTCCTTCTCCCCCTCTTGCTGTAGCTCTTCCTCCTGCTTCTGCTCCTCTACCTGCTGCCCTTCTAGCAGTTCTATCATCTAGCTGCTGCTCCTCTTGCTTCTTCCTCTTGCTGCTCCTCCTCTATCTGCTGCCCCTCTAGCTGTTTTATCTTCTAGCTGCTGCTCCTCCTGTCTGCTGCTCATCACGCTACGGCTCGATAGCAAGACCTCAAATTCCCAAAGAGTCGCGTCTGAATGATAAAGAGCGGCCCAAGAACGACTGCAAATTGGCCGATAATCAAACAGCGGCGCAAGAACGACTGCAACTGTGGGCGGCAATGACAGATGACAGATGAACGGAGCTAGACCACAAATGTCCAAAGAGCCATGCCCGACTGACAGCAAACGGCCAAAGTGCGGTACGAGAACGACTGCAAATGTCCATAACACCTGTCTTTTTTTCCTTCAAGGACAGCAGATGACCGCAGAACGGTACCAGAATGACAGCCAATGTCCAAGGAGCGGCACCAGAACGACTGCAGATCGCCAGGGATTGCCCCAAGAATGACAGCCATTGACCAATGAACAGCGTTAGAATTACACAAATGCCCATGAGCCACGCCTGAATGACAGTGAACGGGCAAAAGAGCGGCGCTAGAACGACTGCAATGGCCAAACTACGGAACGAGAACGACTGCAACTGGCCGGAGATCGCCCAGGAAGGACAGCCAATGACCAAAGAGCGGCACCAGAATGACAGTGAACGGCCATAGAGCGGTACCAGAACGACTGTGCCAGAATGCCAGCCAATGGCCAAGGAATGCGCCAGAACGACTGCAGATTGCCAGAGATCGCCCCCAGAATGACAGCCAATGACCCGCAAGCGGCACTAGAATGACTGCCTATGACCAACGAACGGCGCTAAAATGACCACAAATGCCCATGAGTCACACCTGAATGACGGACCAAGAGCGGCGCTGAAACGACTGCAATGGCCAAACTGCGGAACGAGAACGACTACAACTGGCCGGAGATCGCCCAGGAAGGACAGCCAATGACCAACGAGCGGTACCAGAATGACAGTGAACGGCCATCGAGCGGTACCAGAACGACTGTGCCAGAATGCCAGCAAATGGCCAAGGAGCGGCGCCAGAACGACTCCCAATGACCAAAGAATGCCGCCAGAACGACTACAAATGCCCATAGAGCCTGAAGGACGGCGGTCGGCCAAAGAGCGGCGCTAGAACGACTGCAAATGTCCAAAGAACGGCGCTTGAACGACTGCAAATTGCCCAAGAGCAGCGCCAGCATGACTGAAAATGGCCAAACTGCGGCGCGAGAACGACTGCAACAGGCTGGAGACCGCCCAGGAATGACAGCCAATGACCAAAGAGCGGCACCAGAATGACAGTGAACAGCCACAGAGTGGTACGAGAACGACTGCAAATGTCTAAATCACCTTGCTTGAGGGACGGCAAATGACCGCAGAACGGTGCCAGACTGACAGCCAATGACCAGCAAGCGGCACCAGAATGACTGCCAACGACCAAAGAACAGAGCTAGAATGACCACAAATGCCCAAAGAGCCGCGCCTGAATGACAGCGAACCGCCAAAGAGCGGTACTAGAGCGACTGCAAATGTCCAAAGCACCTTTGTTTGAAGGACGGCAAATGACTGCAGAACGGTGCCAGATTGACAGCCAATGGCCAAGGATTGGCACCAGAACGACTGCCAATCGCCAGAGATCGTTCCAACAATGACAGCCAATGAATGACCAGCAAGCGGCACCAGAATTAACGAACAGCGTGACACGTGAATGGTATCGTTTGGCTGAACAGGAAACTGTCCAAACCTGTCAAAGAATCCTGATCAATCATCAGGCAAAGACAGTTGGATAAACAACAAAGACTGCCTGCGTCGGCCGCGCTTGCAGCGCGTTTCCGAGGAACACCACGAGGAGGTGCAGGTCAGATTTTTGTCCCTCATGTCAAAAACAAGCAATGAGCCATCGTCTGGACTTCGAAGCGGAGGATGATGAGGAATATGTGTGACTCTTGATCCCTTTGAAGAGTTTCCTGCAGTTCACAGCGCCACCTTGCCAAAGGAGCTCTCAACAATGCGATGAGTGCCCCTGATGTCGAAATGGGGAAGAAGTTCCGATCTTCGAAAGAACGTCGTTCGTCTGTACTTCGAATTCCTGTGAGGGTTTCTTCAGATGCATCGGTCAAAACCATCATCAAATTGAGCACGCGCACCGCTCTCTGCACTTGTTCACTTAATCGCAAAAAAAATGGCATACTTCATTGTTTCCGGTGGGCGCCAAAACAACCGGCACTGAACCTCGTCACCCCGCCATCTTTTATTTTGGTGTCATGTTCTTCCGGTTGCTTTTATTACCTTTTTTGTCGTTTCAATTTGAATGGTTTCAACTTCTTCTTGCTCGAGTCGGGCCTCCCATAGATGAGAGGCCCCCTTTCCTGGACAAGACGGCCGCCTTCTTTCAAAGGTTCGGGATTCACGAGGGGGCCCGCTAGGGTCACCGAGTGCGGGTTTGCGGGGGAGGTTTGTAATGTTTTATGCATCTCGAGAGTGACCACCAACGACTCTCAAACTTACTTACAGGTACTGCTTTTTTTTTCAACTGGGAGCATCGTACGGGAAACAAATGGGGCTAGGGGTGTGTTGGGCTAGTTCCTTTTCAATTTTCTCGTGGGATACGAGAAGAACCCTCTTCCTCCGCGTCCACCCGCGGGGAAGATCTTACACCCGAAGAGAAGTTCCTTCACCAAGCAGCCATGTCATTTTGCGAATCGGCGCTTGGAGTGAAGGAAAGTCTCTTGGAAGCAAGTCTCCTGGGAATAAAAATTGCACCGCCATACTGTTTCCAGACGTTTACCTGGTGCCTGGTCGGTGTTCTCTGTGTTTTTTTCGGTTCGTACACACACAAACAGCAAAAGGCACAACCACACCACTGACAGGCGCAGTTTTTGACCGCACCGGTTCACATTGAACCGGCGCCTGCCACACGGCACTGGGGAACCCCTTCTTTTTCTTTCTGGGGGTTCAGCTGGGAGCCTGGAAAGGCCGCCGCTTCGCCACAAGCAACCCTTTCTCGCACAGACACAGGAAATTCCACAACTTTGGCCCCGCAAGAAAAGCCAAGCACCAAAGCAACCTCGCCTTCGCAGCAAGAAAGACCCACCGGGGAGTCCAGCCTTCCGGAAACGGAAACGGTTTGTCAAGCCGCTTCTGCCTTCGAGCCTTCGATTTTCAACCTCTCCGCCACAAGGGCGCAGAACCAGCCTTTTTTGGGTAAGGAAACGGTTTGTCAAGCCGCTTCTGCCTTCGAGCCTTCGATATTCAACCTCTCCGCCCCACAAGGGGGCAGAACCAGCCTTCGGGTGAGGAAACGGTTTGTCAAGCCGCTTCTGCCTTCGAGCCTTCGATCTTCAACCTTTCCGCCCCACGAGGGAGCAGAGAGGTACTGCTTGCCTTGGCCGCGTTTCGAAAAACACGTTTCCAGGGGACACCACGAGGAGGTGGCAAGTCAGATTTTGTCCCCCTGCTTTGAAGAATTCCAGGGGCAGTCCAGGTGCCCCCCGATTTGGGAATTAAAAAATTAAAGGAAGAATTCGACATACTGTACTCACACTCTGTTGTGGCTTCCCCTGGTGCTGTTGATGCTGTTGATGCTGCTGATGCTGTTGATGCTGTTGATGCTGTTGATGCTGTTGATGCTGTTGATGCTGTTGATGCTGTTGATGCTGTTGATGCTGTTGATGCTGTTGATGCTGTTGATGCTGTTGATGCTGTTGCTGCTGTTGCTGCTGTTGCTGCTGTTGATGCTGTTGCTGCTGTTGCTGCTGTTGCTGCTGTTGCTGCTGTTGGTGCTGTTGGTGCTGTTGGTGCTGTTGGTGCTGTTGGTGCTGTTGGTGCTGTTGGTGCTGTTGGTGCTGTTGGTGCTGTTGGTGCTGTTGGTGCTGTTGGTGCTGTTGGTGCTGTTGGTGCTGTTGGTGCTGTTGGTGCTGTTGGTGCTGTTGGTGCTGTTGGTGCTGTTGGTGCTGTTGGTGCTGTTGGTGCTGTTGGTGCTGTTGGTGCTGTTGTTAAACTTGGGCAATGGTATGTGTTTGTTTCTGCTTCCTGACTCCTGCTGACGCTCCCCCCTCATCTTCTGATTCTCTATCTGCTGCCCCTGCTGCTGCCAGCTGTTACCCTGGCTGCCCCTCCTAGCTGATGCTCATCTTGCTTATTCCCCTGTTGATGCAGCTGCTGCTGCTCCTCTATCTGCTGCCCCTCTAGCTGCTGCTCCTCCAGCTGCACTCATCTTGCTTCGTCCCTCTTTGCGGCTCCTCTAGCTGCTGCTCCTCTAGCTGCTCCTGTCTTGCCTCCAGTGGTTGCTCATCTTGCTTCCTTCTTGCTGCTGCTCCTCGAGCTGCTGCTCATCTTCCTTCTTCCCTCTTGCTGTAGCTCTTCCTCCTGCTTCTGCTCCTCTATCTGCTGCCCCTCTAGCTGTTCTATCCTCTAGCTGCTGCTCATCTTGCTTCTTTCTCTCTTGCTGCAGCTCTTCCTCCTGCTTCTGCTCCTCTTTCTGTTGCCCCTCTAGCTGTTTTATCCTAGCTGCTGCTCCTCTAGCTGCTACTCATCTTGCTTCTTCCCTCTTTGCTGCTCCTCGAGCTGCTGCTCATCTTGCTCCTGCTCATCTTCCTTCTTCCCTCTTGCTGTAGCTCTTCCTCCTGCTTCTGCTCCTCTATCTGCTGCCCCTCTAGCTGTTCTATCCTCTAGCTGCTGCTCATCTTCCTTCTTCCCTCTTGCTGTAGCTCTTCCTCCTGCTTCTGCTCCTCTATCTGCTGCCCCTCTAGCTGTTCTATCCTCTAGCTGCTGCTCATCTTGCTTCTTTCTCTCTTGCTGCAGCTCTTCCTCCTGCTTCTGCTCCTCTTTCTGTTGCCCCTCTAGCTGTTTTATCCTAGCTGCTGCTCCTCTAGCTGCTACTCATCTTGCTTCTTCCCTCTTTGCTGCTCCTCGAGCTGCTCCTCATCTTGCTGCTGCTCATCTTCCTTCTTCCCTCTTGCTGTAGCTCTTCCTCCTGCTTCTGCTCCTCTATCTGCTGCCCCTCTAGCTGTTCTATCCTCTAGCTGCTGCTCATCTTACTTCTTTCTCTCTTTTTGCTGCAGCTCTTCCTCCTGCTTCTGCTCCTCTATCTGCTGCCCCTCTAGCTGTTCTATCCTCTAGCTGCTGCTCATCTTGCTTCTTTCCTCTTGCTGCTGCTCCTCGAGCTGCTGCTCATCTTGTTCCTGCTCATCTTCCTTCTTCCCCTCTTGCTGTAGCTTTTCCTCTGCTTCTGCTCCTCCATCTGCTGCTCCTCTAGCTGCTCCTTTCTTGCCTCTAGCTGCTGCTCATCTTGCTTCTTTCCTCTTGCTGCTGCTCCTCGAGCTGCTGCTCATCTTGCTCCGGCTCGTCTTCCTTCTCCCCCTCTTGCTGTAGCTCTTCCTCCTGCTTCTGCTCCTCTACCTGCTGCCCTTCTAGCAGTTCTATCATCTAGCTGCTGCTCCTCTTGCTTCTTCCTCTTGCTGCTCCTCCTCTATCTGCTGCCCCTCTAGCTGTTTTATCTTCCAGCTGCTGCTCCTTCTGTCTGCTGCTCATCACGCTACGGCTCGATAGCAAGACCTCAAATTCCCAAAGAGTCGCGTCTGAATGATAAAGAGCGGCCCAAGAACGACTGCAAATTGGCCGATAATCAAACAGCGGCGCAAGAACGACTGCAACTGTGGGCGGCAATGACAGATGACAGATGAACGGAGCTAGACCACAAATGTCCAAAGAGCCATGCCCGAATGACAGCAAACGGCCAAAGTGCGGTACGAGAACGACTGCCACCAACAAACGGCGCTAAAATGACCACAAATGCCCATGAGCCACACCTGAATGACGGACCAAGAGCGGCGCTAAAACGACTGCAATGGCCAAACTGCGGAACGAGAACGACTGCAACTGGCGAGAGATCGCCCAGGAAGGACAGCCAATGACCAACGAGCGGTACCAGAATGACAGTGAACGGCCATAGAGCGGTACCAGAACAACTGTGCCAGAATGCCAGCAAATGGCCAAGGAGCGGCGCCAGAACGACTCCCAATGACCAAAGAATGCCGCTAGAACGGCTACAAATGCCCATAGAGCCTGAATGACGGCAGTCGGCCAAAGAGCGGCGCTAGAACGACTGCAAATGTCCAAAGAACGGCGCTTGAACGACTGCAAATTGCCCAAGAGCAGCGCCAGCATGACTGAAAATGGCCAAACTGCGGCGCAAGAACGACTGCAACAGGCTGGAGACCGCCCAGGAATGACAGCCAATGACCAAAGAGCGGCACCAGAATGACAGTGAACAGCCACAGAGTGGTACGAGAACGACTGCAAATGTCTAAATCACCTTGCTTGAGGGACGGCAAATGACCAGCAAGCGGCACTAGAATGACTGCCTATGACCAACAAACGGCGCTAAAATGACCACAAATGCCCATGAGCCACACCTGAATGACGGACCAAGAGCGGCGCTAAAACGACTGCAATGGCCAAACTGCGGAACGAGAACGACTGCAAATGTCCAAAGAACGGCGCTTGAACGACTGCAAATTGCCCAAGAGCAGCGCCAGCATGACTGAAAATGGCCAAACTGCGGCGCGAGAACGACTGCAACAGGCTGGAGACCGCCCAGGAATGACAGCCAATGACCAAAGAGCGGCACCAGAATGACAGTGAACAGCCACAGAGTGGTACGAGAACGACTGCAAATGTCTAAATCACCTTGCTTGAGGGACGGCAAATGACCGCAGAACGGTGCCAGACTGACAGCCAATGACCAGCAAGCGGCACCAGAATGACTGCCAACGACCAAAGAACAGAGCTAGAATGACCACAAATGCCCAAAGAGCCGCGCCTGAATGACAGCGAACCGCCAAAGAGCGGTACTAGAGCGACTGCAAATGTCCAAAGCACCTTTGTTTGAAGGACGGCAAATGACTGCAGAACGGTGCCAGATTGACAGCCAATGGCCAAGGATTGGCACCAGAACGACTGCCAATCGCCAGAGATCGTTCCAACAATGACAGCCAATGAATGACCAGCAAGCGGCACCAGAATTAACGAACAGCGTGACACGTGAATGGTATCGTTTGGCTGAACAGGAAACTGTCCAAACCTGTCAAAGAATCCTGATCAATCATCAGGCAAAGACAGTTGGATAAACAACAAAGACTGCCTGCGTCGGCCGCGCTTGCAGCGCGTTTCCGAGGAACACCACGAGGAGGTGCAGGTCAGATTTTTGTCCCTCATGTCAAAAACAAGCAATGAGCCATCGTCTGGACTTCGAAGCGGAGGATGATGAGGAATATCCTTTGTGTGACTCTTGATCCCTTTGAAGAGTTTCCTGCAGTTCACAGCGCCACCTTGCCAAAGGAGCTCTCAACAATGCGATGAGTGCCCCTGATGTCGAAATGGGGAAGAAGTTCCGATCTTCGAAAGAACGTCGTTCGTCTGTACTTCGAATTCCTGTGAGGGTTTCTTCAGATGCATCGGTCAAAACCATCATCAAATTGAGCACGCGCACCGCTCTCTGCACTTGTTCACTTAATCGCAAAAAAAATGGCATACTTCATTGTTTCCGGTGGGCGCCAAAACAACCGGCATTGAACCTCGTCACCCCGCCATCTTTTATTTTGGTGTCATGTTCTTCCGGTTGTTTTTACCTTTTTTGTCGTTTCAATTTGAATGGTTTCAACTTCTTCTTGCTCGAGTCGGGCCTCCCATAGATGAGAGGCCCCCTTTTCTGGACAAGACGGCCGCCTTCTTTCAAAGGTTCGGGATTCACGAGGGGGCCCGCTAGGGCCACCGAGTGCGGGTTTGCGGGAGGAGGGCTTCGTCGGTCTTCAGATCCGTTGCAAGTCCTAAAGCGTGTCCACCAAGATCCGGGCGGTGTGGTGTTAGATGCTGCCTGCATGGACAAACCGAGCTTGAGCTAGTCGGTTGGTTCGCTTCGTAACTTACTTCGGTGACGTTGCTGACGAGGGTTACCAGAGGTGGCTTCAGACGGTTGCTCACCATGAGGTTTTGAGGACGGCCGGGCTGGGGCATGTTTCGCGAACCCGTGCGCGTGACAAGACGCCGGCTATTGCTGTTCGGTCTTGTGCCGGGTGATGGTGTGTCAGCTTAAAATATCGTCGTGGGGGGGCTGCCGGTTTCTCGGTTCTGTTGCGAATGCGCGTACTGAGGAGCCGCTCGAGGGTACGTACTTTTTCCGTTACGTCCTTTCCTCGAACGAAGGTTCTCAGCCACGTGCGGAGGCGTAGGGCGCGATTGGGGTGCCAGGTTGCCATGTCGTATGTTCCCAGCCGGTCCTGTGGGAGTGTCAGCAGGTGGTCCAATTGTTTCCTCAACCCAGAACAGAAGCCCAGGGAGGTGTCAATGTGGAGTTCACCGTTTACCATGCGGTGCCAGACGTTGCCGTCGGTGCGTCGTTTGCGGAGGCGTTGCGGTGGACGTTGCCTCTTCTTCTTCTTTGCAGCCTTGCGGTTGACCCTCTCTCCCTGGCGCCGATTTGTCATGTTCAAGGGCGGGTTTAGCCACTTGATCCAGAAATCTTCGATAGGGAGAGCAACGCGCGGGAAGTCAGCGGGCTGAACGTACAGCCGTTTCGGAACATTCTGTATCGGACACGCGTAGAGCTTCCGGCCTCGCTTTCGCAATTGTTGCGACACACGGTTGCCCTTTGAGTTCCGATTTTCCCAGTGCTTGCTGTTTCGCACCTCGGCCGTCTTCGACGTCTGACCCACGTAGAGGACGGTGCCCCCTTCGTTCAGAAGCACGTAGATCACACCCGTCGTGCTGTCGGCGACGAGGGGGGGGGGGGGGGGGTAAAGTCTAGGGGGGAAAAACTTAGTAGTAGTTTAATGTTTAGGCAGAACGCTGCCTCGCATGCATGTTTGATGCTAGCATCAAGTCTTCGTCGAAGAAAGTGTAAAATAAAATAGGGGAAAGGGAAAAAGGGTCGCAGGGAGTGTAAGACTCCGCAGGTAGGGTCTGGAACCTTGAGGGACTATTCCTCTTTATTCTTTTTTTCACCGCGGTGTTGTGTGCACCTCGTTCTTTGTCTCTGGTTTCGCTCTTGAACGCATCCCAATCCAAAGTTAGAGCTCTTCAGTGGGTCCTTTGGACGGGGACTTTCGGTTCTGTTCCGGTGCTATCACAACTTTCTGGTTCCAATGTATGTCGCATCCTTCCTTCGTCAGATTAAAAAAAGGGGGTTCTGGTTTGGGTTGTGGCTCGTAACCAACCGCCACGGGGCACTGCTTCCACTGAGTGAAAGTGTTTATATCTTCTCAAGGGAGACGATGTAACCGTTCGAAACGAACTTTCCGGCACATGCTTCCCATGAGAGCACTGATACTTGCTGGTCGTCATAACACACCCATTCGTCTGCTTCTTTCATGATGGTGTAATAGTGCCCAGCATGTACTTTTCCAGTGTGGATTATGAAACCCGTCACCATGTACGTGTCTTCGCCAATCCCAATGGTTGATTGGATTGGTGTGCGGGCTTTCACTTTTATCTCCTCGCCTGTCCTCTTCGACCGTTGGGCTCGTTTCAGTGCCACGTCCATCACATTTGGAAAGGCATAGATCTCTTTCGAGGAGCCTACCGTCTTCTTTCGGCATGTTGTACAGTCGAGGTCTACATCGGCTGCTCTCTTGTTCTTTACTTTGTTTACAAGAGCTTCAACCGTCTCGGTGTAGGAGTTCTCCCTGTTCTTGAGCTCTACAAGGAGAAATGGTTCTAACACCGGCACCGCTGTCGAGGTCTCCTGACATACTTTACAGGTGGTTCGTCGTGAGTATGTCACCATCGTTGGGTCGTTGTTATCCGCCCTCTCGCAGCTTCTCATCCATGTCAGCAGTTCGTGGGCATCACGGTGTTCGGAGTCGTTCTCGGTTGTGCCGAAAACGAGGCTTCGAATTTCTGCCATCGAATCGTGGATGTCACGGCCAGCATCAAAATCCGTGAAAAGTCGACGGATTTTCAACTGTTCTTCATCCGGGCGCTCGATAGTTTCGAGTTGGTTCCGGAAGTTTCGTTTGCGTGCCAGAAATTGGACGCTGGCGGCAAAGAAGCACGTGTTGCGAACGTTGGTGATGCCGTTGCGGTTGCGTTTGGGAGAACCTGTTGGTTCGTTTGAGGGCGAGACCGTCGTTGTGGTGTTTTCGGGCTCGGGCGGGTTGGGCGTCTGATGTGGTGGGGAGGTGGGTCGGTTCGTGTTGATGTACGGCTTTTCTGCGTTCGTCGGGCGTCCTTCGTCGTAGGCTTTCCCAACATAGTGATAAAACTGTGTCAGCACCCGTGCGTCCAGTTCGTACTTGCCGTATGTCTGCACGACAAAAGTATCGAACCCACGATCTCGCAACCTGTAGTACACCTTCATTATCTCGACTTTGAGATCAGGCATGTTGTTGCAGATGCGGGCTGCTCGTATCAGAGCACCTTTGAATATCGAGGTTCCGGTGTTTCGCGGAACCGTCGACTCGGCATGCGTGTATTTGATGGGGTACCATGGAAACTCTTCACCCTTGTCAAGAACGGAGAGTCGGATGAAGTTGGCTTTGTTGCCCCTCTCAACTCCAACGCGCATTCCCAAGAAGACTACGTCGTCAACGTCTTTCGACGTTTCCGAATACTCCATGCCGTAGATTGCTTCCGGTGGTGGTCGTGCACTCCAAGTCAGGAAATCATCGATGAACCTGACGCTGTCGGCGTGGGCTCTGGCTTCTTCATGGCGTCCTTCCGTGATCAGGCTATCGATGTAAAGCTTTTCACACCAGTAGCAATACAGATTCGGGGGGTAAATGACAACGAATTATACTGATCGAATTTTCCTAGTCTCTCCCCGTCTCCCCTGCTCACTGCTTGTCGTTAGCGTAGTTTGTGCGGAGTTCTTGTGTACTTCGTTACTTCGGTTTTCGGGGGTACCAGCTCATCCAGGGAATTGCACGCCAGAGGCCTAGTCTCCCCGTCTCCCCTGCGCTCTGCTTGTAGCTAGCATAGTTGTACGGAGTTCTTGCGGACTTCGTTACTTCGGTTTTCGGGGGTACCAGCTTATCTAGGAATTGCACGCCAGCCTCACCTCTGGTCCGCCCCACGCGGGATCACGTCGGCTGAAAAAAGAGGAAAAAGGGCGAAAGAAACGAAGTGTCGTAGGTTTTGTTGAAGAAGATAAATAAACCAGAGTCGGGCGGAATGGAGAGCACTTCTCTAAGACAGTTGAAGTATGGCTGAAGATAAAGTGGTGTCACCTGAGGGGGTAATCTCAGGGCCGCCCACGTGATAAGCTGTTAAGCATTGAGTTCTTTTAAGTACATGAACCACACGGATTAACATGCACTGCCTCGATAGCCAGGTTATCGGATGACGTCGTCACCTGCCATTGCGTCGTCAAGGTCGAGCATTTGTGGAGCTAGCGGGGTTTGGCTTTCTTGCGATTCCAGAGACTGAGTCGGCGAGTACGAGGGCGGGCACGTGTGCCCGTTTTCCACTTTCGAGGGCATTGGTGTGCCCGTGGTCCCCGGTCGTTTCTGAGAGCTGCTTGCCCTCGGTACCTTCTTCTTCCTTCGATGCACCCCTGAGTCGGGTGTGGTCGATAAGCCGTTAAGCATTGAGTTCTTTTAAGTACATGAACCACATGGATTAGCATGCACTGTGTCGCCGCTTAAGAAATCGAGGGCACTGGAGTGCTTGGGGACGTCGGACGTTTCTGGTAGCCGCTTGCTTAAGGGCCTTCCTCTTTCTTCGTTGCACCCCTGACTCGGGTGTGGTCGCCTTCGCCTTCTTCCGCTTGCGGCCGCCGATCGGGCTCTCCTTCGGGGTGCCGAGCACCCTCTTCTTCAGCGCTGGTCGTTCGCTGGTTCCTGGCGTTGGTGGCGGCCTCTTGGCCGCCCGTCCGGTCGTCGCCGTCTTCTGCTTCGTTAAGCAGCGGCTGCCGGCTTATTCCGTGACACCTTTTATATGTACGTTATTGAAAGAGTAGCGTTGGCACTCTTACAGGTTCGTTCCCTCGTAGCTCGCGGGAACGGGCACTCCAATGAAACTGGGTATGTTACCGTTTCAGGTTTGGATTTTGGGAGACAAAACCCGCACGATGCCGCTGGCCCCCCGGCGCCGCGGCAGCCCGCTGGCCCCCCGGCGCCGCGGCAGCGGCTGCACGCTTCACGCGTCAACGTTTACCGTTTACTGCAGGTCACCGCGCTAAAGGGTGGGGGGAATCGCAACGGGTAACGGGATGAGGGAATTCGCTGCTATAGCATCTTCTGGCATCGTCGCGCTAGCTTTGATTCTTCGACTGTGCGGGGCTGACATTGTTCGACCCTGTTGCTCCCGGCTGGTAGGAGCAGGGTGTGCCTCCACACGCACTTTATAGTTGGATTGTTTTCTCCCCCTCTAGCCTCCTTCGAAATGAGCACAAGGCAGTCCCTCGAGTATTCTGCCCGTCACATAGGGGCAGAAAGTTTTTTTCGCCCCTCGAACCTCGGTGTCTTGTCACTCGTACCGGAGCTGGGCCGGAGATCTCCGGAGAGCCTTTGGTCCACCCACACGGCCGGTCGGTTGTTCTGGTGGATAAGCGGTGCCAGGCCGACCAGGTCGTAGGCGCACAGGCCGCGGATCTTGACTCCATGGCCGGTTTCGATGCAGCTTCGCAGGTTTGGGTCGAACACCCACGTCGAGTACGCGACGTCTTTTTGGTTCCAGGGATGCTTGAAGTGGTCAACGATAGGATCCGGCCGGTTGAAGATATCAAAGCCCCACTTGTTCAGCAGGTAGTCCTGCCCGTTCGCAAACCGCTTCACGGTCGCCTTGAACTTCGCATTATTTTTCAAGTTGGTGGCGATGTTGTGCTCGTAAGTGGGTGCTGGACTCGGTTTACAAAGCGGCTGCTCTGCGGCCTGCGCCCGGACAATGTACTCGATGTCTTCTCCGTAGGCCGGCCACAAGTTTTCGTCGAACATCCCAAGCTTCTCAAACCCTGTACGAGTCAACCCGAACGCGGCCCAGTGGAGCGTGTAGTACAGAACAGCGCACGCTTCAACGTTGCCTCCCGAGTAAACCCACTCAAGCCACGGCGCGAGTTGTCCCTTGTGGGGGTGGAGATCTGCGTTTCCGATCATGACCCAGGAGTAGTTGTTCCTCTCGAAACCGTGATGCAATATTGCGTTCCAGATCGGAGCGACACCCGCGTTCTGTTCATTACGGATGTAGAAAAAACGGTCCGGCCCGAAGTCAGCTGCAACCTCTTCCAAAAAGGTCAGCAAGTCCACGTCGGTGACAGCATTCGTGGTGACGAAGAACGACCTGACACCGACATCAATCGCCATCAGCTGCCCCTTCATGAACGCAATGTCGATGTCTGTACACATAGTCCCGAAGACGGGGATGACTCGCTCATCTGTCTGACCCTTGGCCAAAGTCGCGTTGATGTGCTTCCGGAGAAGCTCGTAATCCAATGCCGCTGGCTCCGACCATGGCGGGTCCCAAAACCACACACAAAGCACGAGGGTCACAACACAAAGACCTACCACACGTCTCCGATGAAGCAGTTGCGACGTGCTATAGGCCATGGTTTCGCTTATGACACCCTCCTGTTCCTGTACGAAGGTTCTGAGGTCGGATTTGCCACTGAATGGTGGTGAGGCTTCTACAGGTCCCTGACACCCTCCTGTTCCTATACGAAGGTTCTGAGGTCGGACTGGCCACTGGATGGCTCTGGCTACAGGGTCTCTGACACCCTCTTGTTCCTATACGAAGGTTCTGAGGTCGGACTGGCCACTGGATGGCTCTGGCTACAGGGTCTCTGACGCCCTCCTGTTCCTATACGAAGGTTCTGAGGTCGGACTGACCACTGGATGGCTCTGGTGAGGCTTCTACAGGGTCTCTGACACCCTCTTGTTCCTATACGAAGGTTCTGAGGTCGGACTCCCCACAGCGGACCGCCCACTGGCGGGCGAACTTGCCATCACACCGTCGCCCGATCTTTACTGTTTCCCGAACTTTAACTGCTGCCTCCAGTCTCGCCCCGCGCCGGTCTTTAGCCCAGCGCACGTACTTTTCAGCACAAACACCCGGACTTCTTGACCACTTTCTTTTTGTATGAGCACCTGCTTTGTAGGAAATACTTGAGGAGGCTGCCAGCTGCAAAAGATCAAAGGAGGTAAATGTGCTGTAGCCCACACGAAACACAGATGAATCTGGTTTCAGTGGCGGGCGTAAGCGTTCAACGAAAAAGACCCACTTTGTAGGTGTATTGTTTCTCCCCCTGTAGCCTCCTTCGAAGTAAGTACAAGGCAGCCCCTCGAGTATTTCTTAAAAAGTGAACCCTGGCAAGGCTCGGGCAGAAATCCAGAACGCCATCACTTTTTGACCCCGAGATTGGGTGCGTCGCCGTGTCATCATCAGCGCAATGTTTTCTTCCGACAAGGGGCGCATTTCAACGATTTGCCACAAAATCTTTCCGATAAAGCAAACGTAGACCACTTTCGACACATCTTTGGCCAGATACCCGCGAACTAACTTGAATTTACTACGCCATATGGCGCAGTTCGTCCGTATGTGGTTGATGATGGATACAGTTTCAGAACACAACGGCCAAAAGAGGAACGGGAAGCGAAAAAGGCTGCCTGCAAAAAAAAAAAAAAAAAAAAACGAACGGCCCTGAGCAAGAGTCTGGGGATCGCACACACGGAAGACGGGATGGGTGTAAAGATGCAAAAGGCAACCCGCAGAACAAACGACAAGAGCAAGATTTTGAGGATCATGCAACAAGGGGGTGGATTCGAGGAGGAGGCAGGGAGGAAGATCAAAAAAGGAAGACTGAGTGAAAACCCGAAATGGCGAAATTCGCGAACTCCTCTGGTCTTGAGTTTCTCTATCACACACAACTCGGACTTCAGCTATACTAAGTCAATGCGGGAGTGAAAAAAGTGCGGGAGTGCCACTCCCGCATTGCGGGGGTCCCACTCCCGCATTGAGGGAGTGAGGCCGACCGCACAAACGACCACAAAACCACTCCCACAATCCGGAGTGAGTCCGGGGTGCAGAGAAAAGCTCTCAGACTAAATCTTTTTCGCAGACCACTTACTGCTCGGTCGTTCGTCGTTTCGACATCGTCTTTTAGCGTCTTTTTTTCATTTTTTGCTGTTGCAAAGAGAGCAATACAGTATGCAGAAGGAAACAAATCGTGCATACGATCGAGTGAAAATCTGTCGGTTTCTCAGAAAATGAAACGATGGGGGATCGGGACAAGGAGAACCAACAGCACGGGATGTATACAGCTTGGATTCTGCTATTTTTTTGTTGGCGCAACTCTTGATTTGAGGTGGCATTTGGACGTGCAAAGTCTGCGGATGCCATTCTTAGGAAATTTCGTCGTTTCGACGACTTTGTGCGAGCGCCAAGCCCCAAGGTGCGCACGCCGCCTTGATACTTTAGTTTGGGAAATCGGTAGCCACTTGACCCGTAGGTCCGTGGCTCTGCAGTACTGCCGAACACGTCAAGCTTGGCTTCCGTGTAGCAGACCTAAAGCAATGTCTCGAAAAAAAAGATGAAATCTCGAACTTTCCGAAAATCTGCGTGATTTTCTGACAAGCGCCTTCGGCTTGCACTTCTCACAAGAGACATTCGCGTGAGGTCAAAATTCAAACGTGTGCTGTGGGAGCAACAAGCTTCAGCCAACATCCAGCGGCAAAATTATTTCAACACGTCGCACCAGTTATTGCACAATTCGAGGCAACAAATCAGCAGGCTTTTCCGATATGGTCGACCCCCTGGTGTCAGGGATTTGTAGAGAATTGGTGGACAAGCCGTACTGGTTCGAATCAGCTTCTCATTTTGTCATACGACGTTCTGGTGTTGGTTGGCGATTTGCTGCACTCGTGTTCGAATCCGAGATATTGCACATCACCTTTCATCAGAGTCACCTGGTTGGTTGGTTCGTTCGTTTGCAGAAGAGGGTCTGTTATTTAGCGTTATTCAGAGCGAAGTATTTAGCCCACGTCGAAGAGGTGCGCTCCTTGTTCTTATAATGAACAAGGTCATGACCCTCATGAGTCACGTCGACAGAGTTTCTTTTGGGCACTACCCCCTAGGCATACATCCGATATGACTCGTATTCTCGCAAAATTCTCGCATACGTGCGAGAATGAGGTTACTCACCGTACGGGATGCTTGAACACGTGAGAAACCGGCAGGAATCAACGTTTTAGGTCGCCTCCGAGGATTCCGCGCGGCGCATTTCTCCGCCACTGGGCCTCCCAACTGGGCTTCTCCAGCTGCTTCCTCTATGTAGTGAACTTTCCTTTCCTCCTCTGCCTTCACTGCCACAGCTCGTTCCGTCTGTTCGTGGATGCAGGCTTTCAAAGCTCGGAAACCGGATTTGCTTGTGCTTTTAGCGCTATTTGTGGAGTAGGTCTCCTTGACTCGCTATCGCTGGGCTCGCTAGATTCCAATGGCTCGCTAGATTCCAATGGCTCGCTAGATTCCAAGGGCTCGCTAGATTCCAAGGGCTCGCTAGATTCCAAGGGCTCGCTAGATTCCAAGGGCTCGCTAGATTCCAAGGGCTCGCTAGATTCCAAGGGCTCGCTAGATTCCAAGGGCTCGCTAGATTCCAAGGGCTCGCTAGAATCCAAAGGCTCGCTAGATTCCAAAGGCTCGCTAGATTCCAAGGGCTCGCTAGATTCCAAGGGCTCGCTAGATTCCAAGGGCTCGCTAGATTCCAAGGGCTCGCTAGAATCCAAGGGCTCGCTAGATTCCAAAGGCTCGCTAGATTCCAAGGGCTCGCTAGAATCCAAAGGCTCGCTAGATTCCAAAGGCTCGCTAGATTCCAAGGGCTCGCTAGATTCCAAAGGCTCGCTAGATTCCAAGGGCTCGCTAGATTCCAAGGGCTCGCTAGATTCCAAGGGCTCGCTAGATTCCAAGGGCTCGCCGACGTACCTATCCAGAGAGCCTGCAACCTAATAATGCACCTGCAAAGGCGGCCCCGAGGCCAACATTCAAAATACCGGTGCCTCTTAAGTCAGCGGCAACTGAAATGTTAGCCGCCAGCTTCACGAAACGAGCTGTGGCAGAGGAAATCGTAGAAGAAAACACAAGAAGCCGCAGCTGGAGAAGTTGCGGGCACAGTGGCGGACGGAGCACTCGTTGTGAAGCGTGTTTTCGACCATTATTCAAGCATTGAAAGCAATACCTTATTTCGTTATTTTGCTATCTTCACTTGGAATACGGGTCAAATACATGGTTCTGGAGTGGTTTACACATTCTCGTATTTCACTCGTATCATTCTCGCATGCGAGAATATGCGAGAATGCGAGAATCATTCTCGCATACGAATCGGATCGGATGTATGGCTAGGGGGGAAGGGGGCATATTGCTTGCACGGCAGAGTCAGCCTGCGAAGCTGGAGCTAAAGCTGGAGCTAAAGCTGGAGTGAAAAAGTGGGTGTCACACGACGCTTTTCGGGTGTGCGTTTTGGCTGCATCACACCCGCGTTTGGAGTGGCCCGGGCATTCCCACTTTAACTCCAGTTTCTGAGGCTGGACTCCACCATGTGTATCGGGCGACCCCTCTACGTCATGAACCCGGATCGGGCCCCTTTTTTGAGGTTTCGGTGCCCGGACAAACAGGACGTGAACACGAGGGTGAAAATACCCGTTACAGTGCCTACATCTTGCTTGAAAGGTTGTTTGAAGGTTTTGAAGACTATCGTTCGTTTTTTTTTTTTTTCTTTTTGTCTTTTTTTGTTTCCGACAGGGTATTAGTTTGCAGATTTCTGGGTTTTGCAGATTTAGACCGGTTATCATACTTCGCAGTCGGTCTAACTCAGACCGACTCGGACCGGTTTTTTGTACTTTTTTCCGAGTCAGAAAAAAGTCAGACGGCCGTCTGACTCGGACCGAGTCGGAAGAAAGTACGAAAAAAGTACGAAAAAAGTCAGACGAGCCGTCCGTTGATTTTTGTGGGTTATTTCCGGTTGTTTTTCTGGGTTCACTTGGGTGATGAACGAAGAGGTGACCGGCGCAGTGCACATCCATTGCGCTTTTCTCATCCAGAGTCCACATCCAGGCCTAGGCCCAGTGGTGGCCACAAAACTCTTGGCACGGGATGGGCTGAAACCCCGAGAAAGTGAATAGGAAAACCCCGGGCAATGTGACTGGAACAGACTAAAACTCGAGAAAGGTACTGGGGGTCTCGAGCCCGCTTCCACAACTTTTCCGCCACATTTCCCGTCGCCGGTTTAAGAGCACGGCCGAAGTGGCAGCGTAACACCTCTCCAAAAGAGAAGGAACCAGCCAAAAGAACAGAGATTGCCGGTTTAAGAGCACGACCGAAGTGGCAGCGTAGCACCTCTCCAAAAGAGAAGGAACCGGCCAAAAGAAGCAGAGATTGCAGACTGAGCAACGCCCCTCAGACTCAGAGTCAGAGCGTCATCGGTGGGTGGTGCTTTACGCGAACTCTAAGCTTACGAGGGATCGATGCCTTGCGCAGCCTTTTGTGACCGGTTTGGAAAACCTTTTCCGATAAGTGCGCGTTGCTCAGTGCCGTCGAGTCCGAAGCTCTGAAATGAGTAGTAAATTCGTGATACGAGCTGCTGCAGCGGGCTCAAAAGCGCAGTGTGCCGCTTCTGTCACACGCCGCAACTTTGACCCGTGTACAAAGTGAACAGTTGTGGTTGCACACTCAGCCCCGCGAGAGACACACTGGATCCACAACGAACATCCACAAACCCAGTGAGCTGTCTACCGCCCGAAGGCTGTGGTGCAGCTTGTTCAATAACACGGGAATGATAAGCCTGCAGCCACTCTCCCCATTTTGTTGGAAATTGCGGATATACAGCCCAGGACCAGGAATACCCAACGCAAATCCCTCTTCTGACTTTTTTTTGGCAAACTAAGCCAAAGAACGTTGAGAGTTTGTCGAAAACGATGGAGCACAAGGGGGGGGGCGAGCTCGCCGGCGAACCCTGGCGAACCTTCACACAAATACCCAACGGAAATCCTTCTTCTGACTTTTTTTGGCAAACCAAGCCAAAGAACGTTGAGAGTTTGTCGAAAACGATGGAGCACAAGGGGGATTGCAAGAACGTGCTTGGAATGGGTATGTGCTCAACACCGCACTGGTCCCGTCTGCGCCGTGTTTCGGTCCTTTAAGCCACGAAAACGATGGAGCACAAGGGGGGGGGCGAGCTCGCCGGCGAACCCTGGCGAACCTTCACACAGCCCAGGACCAAGAATACCCAACGGAAATCCCTCTTCTGACTTTTTTCGTACTTTTTTCGTACTTCTCGTACGTTTTTTCTGACTCGGTCCGAGTCAGACGGCCGTCTGACTTTTTTCGTACTTTTTCAAAAAGTACGAAAAAAGTACGAGAAAAGTACGAAAAAAGTCAGACAGGCGGCGGACCCCGGAAATCTCGTCTGAGTCAGACCGACTGCGAAGTATGTATAACCCATATACAACTACAAAGTGGGTCTTTTTTGTTGAACGCTTACGCCCGCCACTGAATCCAGATTTACCTGTGTTTCGTGTGGGCTGCAGCACATTTACCTCCTTTGAAACTTGGAATATTGTTGCGATAGTGGGAGTGAGACATCGGCATGCCGATGAGCACCACACTATTTGACACACCTCTGAGATTTCGCATCTGGCAGTACTAAAGTATTTCCTACAAAGCCCGTACTATGTACTTAACGAGAGAGAAACTCACGAGTGGGGCATTGCGCCGCTTGCACGTTTGTAGCGACCGTCAGAAGGGGGAGGGATGGGTGGGAAAAGTGATTGCTCTGCGCCGCCCCCCTAAACCCAACCTGTTCGGCTGTGTTGTTCAGGTGACTTCACTTGTCTGGATTCGTGAACTGCGAGAATCCGTCAGCGTCAACAGCTAGGCGCAGAGTTATTCAACAAGGCGGGTGTCAGATTTTGCACTCACGAAATCTCAGATTTTGCGCGCGCGCAAAATCTGAGATCGGCGAACCCAATCTTTTTTTTTTTGGCTGGGGCTCCAGGGAAGTAGCTTGAGCTCTGAGCCCCACGTAAAATCCTACCAAATGTTGTACAGAGCACTTTTCAGGGTCCTCGTGGCACTTGGTGCGTGTGGAGCTCAGACCGACACTGTGTTGAGGGTGTGGGGTGTTCGGACGAAATGCGGCACGTGCAAGTGGGTATTGCTCATCGAAGGTAGCGCCACACAGCAAGAATTGCTAGCCGCTTTGTAGTCCACAGAGACTGTGGCAACTTTGTAGTTGTCACTACTGTCCACCACAGAGACTGTCCTTCGGGAAGCAAAAAAGCCATGCGAAGAAGGCAAGTGTCGCCTGGCGGTTATCTGCGACAGCAGGGCTGACAGCTGCGGTCTTCTTGGACACGACATGACGTAAGCTAATACCAGCGCCGCAGGCGCGGAAATTTTTCAAGCTAATGGGTCAGCGCTGCAGGTATCCAAACAGCAAGAATAGCCGCTTTGTAGTCACAGGGACTGCGGCAAAGTTGATGCGAGAGGGTGCTCCTCTTTGTGGTTGTCACTACTGCCCACCACAGAGAGCAGGGCGGACAACTGCGGTCTTCTTGGCAACAAGACATGAAACAATACACAAGCCAAAAATGCCAGCGCCGCAGGCGCGGAAATTTTTGCCAAGCTAATGGGCCAGTGCAGCAGGTTCCAAAATTGAGGGTGTACATTGCTAGAACGATGATCCAAAGGTGCAGTAACCGTACTGTAGCATCATCCACCCACTCACTGCCCACTACATACCCACCACCACCACTGCCCACCGCACCACCCACCCACTGCACAACCTCCACAACCTCCCACCACATGACCACCCACTACCGCTGCCCACCCACGACACCTGACCGCTGGCTATAACTATAGTTTTTTTTTTTTTTTTTGGATGTCGTATGCAGGGATTTATATAGCTTTTCCTCCTCCGCAGAAAAGTCCTTTTCGCCCTCGGGGTCCTGTGGTGGATCCAAAATTAATTAGAATTGGTAGTTACGAGGCAAGCACTACCAGCCCAGCCCAGCCCAACCCACCCAACCTCAGTGTTGGAACAAGAATCAGACGAAATGGTTAAGCTAATTTGTAAGAGAGGGGGGTCTGGGGGGCAGCGCCCCCCAGCGCACGGTACGGTACAGCGAAGAATTTCCGCACCAGTATTGATTTCAAATTCAATTAGAACCGGTAGTCAACGTCTGATGCCAAACCCTAAATCTAATTAGAACTGGTAGTCAACGTCCAATTCCGGATTCCAAATTTAATTAGAATTGGTAGTCAACGTCCAATTTCCGATCCCACATCTAATTAGAATTGGTAGTCAACGTTCCGTTTTGAATCCAAATTTAATTAGAATAGGTAGTCAACGTTCAATTTCCGATCTCAATTTTAATTAGAATTGGTAGTCAACATTCAATTTTGAATCCAAATTTAATTAGAATTGGTAGCCAACGTTCAATTTTGGATCCAAACTTCATTAAGATTGGTAGTCAACATCCAATTCCCGATCCCAAATTTAATTAGAATTGGTAGTCAACGTCCAACTTCCGATTCTGAATTTAATTAGAATTGGTAGTCAACGTCTAATGTCGGATCCCAAATTTAATTAGAAGTGGTAGTCAACGTCTATTGTCGGATCCAAATTTAATTAGAATAGGTCATACTTGTACCCCGCCTTAAAGAAAAGCGGGGGAAGCGGGGAAAAAAGCGGGGAAACGCGGGGATTTTCCCCGCTTTTCCCCCGCTTCTTTAGAAAGCGGGGAAACGCGGGGAAAAAGCGGGGGATCAGACAACACAATTCTGGACGAATATGGGCGAACAGGTCGTCCACACCTGTCGAAGAGGCTCGGAGGTCCTCGGGTCGTAGATCAGGCATGCTTCCGAAAAAGAGATGCCTACACAGACCAAGCGCGGTGCCGGGGACATTGGTTCGGATGGGCCCGGCCCCCCTTTCCTATATTGGGCACGACCCCTTTTCCCGAACTGGGGGGGTCGGCGACGCACACGCAACCTTTCCCCCGTGGCCAAGAAGGTCGCCCCGAAGAAGTGTGAAAACGGGAAGCAAGGCAGAGTCGCCCCGAAAGCCGTTCCTTCGGCTGGCAGCGACAGTGACGGCTATGAAACCGAAGCGACTTCGGCTGCGACTTCCGCAGCTGCGCACGGGCATTCTGAATACATGCCCTGCTTGTAACTGGGGTCGCTCGGGGGTTTCAACCCTGAGTACGAGGCTGACCCCGAACGAGCTCTCCCTCAGGGCAAACTCCTCATCAACGGCGACATCACGCAGTGTTTGGCTCCGAAACTCGGCGGGAGAGTGTGACGATGAGGTAGGCGAGTATTGAATTACCCGCTTTTCCCCCTTTGCCCGCTTTTCCCCCGCTTTTGCCCGCTTTTCCCCCGCTTTTTCCACATGGATTTACAAAGATCTTTGCATTTTCCACATGTTTTCAAAATTATCTACTTCTTTTTACATCTTTGTGTAAAAAAGAAAAAAGAAAGATCTTGAAATTTTGTAAAAAATAGTGACTGTGCGTTGTCCTTGTGAGTGGGGGTGTGTGGTCCTTTTTGAGGTGAATTGCGCCTGTCGTTGCCTCTCCCTTAAGGTTGCAGCCCAATGAAACCAGCTGTGAGACAAAACTCGGCGCCAGTCTCGTCGGATTGCACCAGAAAAGAACTTCACGGGTTACAAAACGCCCGCCCAACACGAGGCACGCGCCCAAGAACGTGCACGGCCACCGTAGCACCCGGAATCCTTTTTCGGTTCTGGTAGACTATAACCTAGTCCAGTTTCACATGTAGGTAAGGCAACAGACTGAACAAGCCGACAACGCTTCTCAGCTTGGGTTGGTTCGACACACACGCTGCTCTCTCCACCCTGCTCGCGTTTCCACTTCATTTCGAAACGGGCAAGTTTGTCTGCTACCTCCGATGCAGTGTCACTCCACTTCTTTGTGACTAAAGCACGTGTCAGAGCATCCTGCAGACACTGCTTCTTACCCCTTCGCATATACATGCGATGGGTTTTGCCATAGAAGAGCTTTGCGGCCTCCGGCATCTCATCGAGGTTACGGTCCTCAAGATTCATCGGGTCTGCACGAGCCTCAGGCTCGTGATCGGGCTCCGGGTCCGCGACGAAATCTGTTGTTGCCACAGAGCCAGCGGATTTCGAATCAGTGAGTCGGAATCAGTGGAATCGGACATTGTTTACTTGGTCCGAGACGAGGATATGCTAATAGCTCTGTAGCCAACCCCACTTTTTAGGGGGTCGGGGGGCGAAGCCCGGGGGCACTTTTTTAGCCTACCGTCGTACGCGTTTTTCTAGTAGTCCATTTCCCCCGCTCCGGGTTTTTCTCGATCTGTGACTCGGCACCGGGTATTTGCCGCACAATTCAGGCCTGAAGGCCCGCGGCCGAGGACACCCGGGCGAGGCACTTTTCCGGTCGAAAATGATTTTCGGGGGTTGTTGGTTTTCGGCCACCTGGTCCAGACAAAAATATCGGGGAGTATCGGGGAGTTTCGGGGAGTTTCGGGGAATTTCGGGGAATTTCGGGGAATTTCCGGGAATTTCGGGGAGTTTCGGGGAGTTTCGGGGAGTTTCGGGGAAATTCGGGGAGTTTCGGGGTATTTCCTTTGTGCCGACCACTTTCCCTGCAGCCGGCCTTGGCGAAGGCGGGGAGGGGGCTACGCTATTATGGCCCTACCTTGCGCAGAGCGGTCCCGTGTTTGGCTATGCCCCGAAGACGAAGATAGAGGCTGAGAAGGAAGGACAGACTGGGAGGTACAGGTTGGCACGGTTTGACACAGGTAGCGACAGGATCCACTGCGGCAAGGAGAGCAGGAACTGTTCCACCAGAGGTCGTGCGGGTACAGAGACAATGCTCGTGCTCGAGTCGCATCTGGGGACGAACAGGCACACCTTCAATGAGGTCTGGGGGGCGGACGTGCTGGTGAGACGCCTTCGAAGACGGCACCTCCGGCAAGAAGGGGCAGAAGAGGGTAAATTTAGTGGGCGGCGGAGACCCAGTGCGACGAGAGAGTGTGCACGAGACATCACAAAGCGAAATGCGAAGAGTGCAAGCATCGGCAAGCGTCGGTAGCGCGCTGCTGCCGAGGCACACCACGCGACAGGGGACGGCCTCGCCGTGAAGTAATGCGAGAAGCACAGGATGACGCAGTGCGGGACGTGCAAGACGATCGCGGAATGCTGCACACCGCGGATGCCTGCCTGCAGCACGATATGCCGATGTGCGGAGTCGGCGGCAAAGAGACGGAAGCGCGGGCCTTCGCCCCTGGGGACGCCCGAAGCGACACCGAAGTCGAGACGCAGGCTGCGACCATCGGCCCAAAGCGCCACAAGGGAAGCGGCGGATGCCGGCGCCAACACCGCCATCGAGAACGCCGAAGACAAGGCGACGACACTAGGACGGCCGCTGCAACGAAGCGGCGGCGTAAGGACTCGCCATCATCGAAGACAGAGACGTGCACTCCGCGGCGGGCAGAGGTCAAGATAAGGTACCAGTGACGAAGAGAGGTAGCACGAAGAGGTAGTCACGAAAGAGAGCAGATGCAGATTATCGCCACAGGCTCTTTGCATGCTAACCCTAACCACCAGGACCAGGGGCAGCTACGGTCGAAGACGGCAATTCGAGCGAGGAGTAAGGTTGATAACCAAAATGAGAGGCACGATGGCCATCCGAAAGCAGGGTTGCAGGATGATGCTTGGCCAAGGATACGGTTGCTATGGCGACTGGGACAGAGAGATAACGCAAGATAGAGAGTCCTCCTTATGGGGTGGTCACACCTTCGCAGTCCCAGGGCCTCCACCCACCTGCATACGGTCGTCGACTGACCATTCCCGAGACGAGTTGGAATGCGGGTACCATCTTTCCGGAGATTTCCGGTTCCTCCCGTACTCTACAACTCCCCACATAAGTGAACGTGGACTCCGAAGTGGACACTCCTTTCAACCGGGTGCACGAATTCAGAATTCCGGGATGGGTTGACCCACTGTTTCCGATGCGGCTTCCAATCATCGAAGGCTAAACTCGGGTGCAGGAGCGGTGCTCGTCGTTCGGGACCAGATGGGGGACGACTGGGTCTGCCCGGTTTACACGTGACTGCTGCAGCGTGGTCAGAAGTGGGAAGGTCATCGGGAGATGGCGGGCGCGAATACTTTTTGCCCAAACCAAAACCCAAGAGGGGATTGGAGAGTTTGACATAAGAATGGCAAACTCGTGGTACCGAAGGTTGCAACCGCAAACAGAAGAGTCAGATGATGGTTGAACCTGCGCACATGCACACGACGCGTCCTGTTCAGACGCCTCCCTGTGTCCAAGGACTCAAAGGCAGGTCCTGCAGGTTTTCCAACAACTGCTGGTTCGCCTTGAGGCCCTCCGAATCCGCAGGCTGAAGGGTGTGCCTCAACAACTGCCCAGGAGTCCAAGCTACAGTTGGTAGATGCATCCGGTTAGTAGAGGAAGAGGATCGGAGGAGGAGGAACACGGACGGCTCAAGAGAGCCGCGTCCGAAGCATACTAGCACACCAACCTGCACACCTCACCCACTTGCCCGCACCCGTCTACCCAACTACCCACCTGTTCACCCATCCACCGACCTGCCCACCACCATCCACCCATCTGTCCACTCAACTACCAACCTGTACACCTGCCCACCCACCGGCAGCCCCACTTTTTCCCACAAAAATCGGGCTGAGTATCGGGGAGTTTCGGGGAGTTGCGGGGAGTTTCGGGGAGTTTCGGGGAAGTGTCGGGGAGTTTCGGGGAGTTTCGGGGAACTTACCAGGAGCCCGGACCAGGTGGTTCGGGGTCTATCATGCCCAAAATTTGCGTTTTTTGCAGAGTTTCTCAATAACTCGCGGTATTTGGGTCCCTTGGGTAACGTGAGTCAGTCTACCAGAACTGAGCAGTGAACAGCGCAAGGGCGAGGCACTTTTCCGGGTCGACAGTGCTTTACGGGGTTTGTAAAGTTCGGAAAGCAGCAAAGTTCGGGCGAAACCAAGATGCTAAGTTGTGGTGATGCAGAAGCAAAGTTCGGGCGAAGCTAACTTCTGGTGAAGCAAAGTTTGGGCGATCTGCCATCACGGTGTCATTTCCAGGGGGAAAACTTCCTATGGAGACCCTTGAAGTTGAAATGACACTATAAAAAGTGCTGCGCTTAGAGGCAGCAGTTTGGGTGTCGGGGTCTAATGTGCCCGACACCCAAACATTTGCGTTTTTTTGCCGAGTTTCTCGTGGCTTTTGGGTCCCGTTGGGTAATTTGAGTCAGTCTACCAGATTCTGGTCCAGAACTTAGCATCGCCCGAACTTTGCTTCGCCCGAACTTTACGGTTTCCCGAACTTTAACTGCCGCCTCTAGTCTCGCCTTACCGGCGCACATGTACTTTTTCTCCCGTGGTGTTTACGCACTTGCATCATTCCATCCGAGCGTTCCGTCTGTTCATTACAGGATCTGTCGACAGGCATCTGCGCATAGCAGGCAACTGTTCATTGCAGGAATCAGCTCGCTGTAGGCCTCGCTCAGTAGTGACTACAGACAATCGTTTTCCCAGACATTTGTCCCTCACAGGCATCTGTTCGTTACAGGCACCTCATGATCAGGCTCATCTGACTGTCACAGGGTGGGCGTTTGTTGCAGTAGAGTGATTGCCAGGCCTTCGACTACCCTGAGCAACGCACTGTGCACACAGTCGGTGTCTACGTAACAGCAGATGGGTCGCGCTGCGGGGGCGGCTCACGGGTGAACGTCGTTGTCCGCAGAAGGGCGTCCTGCCGTGTCGGCGGGTGTCCGCCGCTTCTTCTCACCGCGTCTGCGAGCCCTCACCCAGCTTTATTGGCCGTGTGAGCAACCATTAAAGCACAGAAACTGCAGCTACTACCTTGACGTTTTTTCACAAAATTTCAAGATCTTTTTTTTTCTTCAAGATGTGAAAAAAAATGGGCAAATCCAACAACTTCTGAAAGGAGTTTGTCAATCCATGTTTCCAAATTTGGGAAAAAAGAAAAAAAAAAGCGGGGATCCCGCTTTTTTTAAAGGCGGGGTACAAGTATGATAGGTAGTCAACATCCAATTTCCGATCCAAATATAATTAGAATTTGTAGTCAACGTTCAATTTTGAGTACAAATTTAACTTGAATTGGTAGTCAACGTCCAATTTCCGATCCAAATTTAATTAGAATTGGTAGTCAACGTCCAATTTCCGATCCAAATTTAATTAGAATTTGTAGTCAACGTTCAATTTTGAGTCCAAATTTAACTAGAATTGGTAGTCAACGTCCAATTTCCGATCCCAAATCTAATTAGAATTGGTAGTCAATGTTCAATTTTGGATCCAAATTGAATTAGAATTGGTAGTCAACGTTCAATTTCCGATCCCAAATTTAATTAGACTTGGTAGCGCAACGTCTCGCCTCCCACCACCCCCTTTGGCCCTCCCCCTGGCCCTCCTGCCTCCTCTTTCCCCTTCCTGCCCCCATGGCTTCGCCATGGCTTTCGCTATGACTTCGCCACGGCTTCGTCCCTCCCTGTGGCTCACCCCCGCTGATCCCGGTTGGTAGTGACCCGGCCCTACCCCAACCCCCAGCCCAAAATTAATTCGAGACTGGAGGTCCTATGAACATGCAATGTGAATAGCCTCTATTCGAGCCAACCCGGCTTTTCTAAGTTGCGAAAAGTGTTTTGTTTTTGGACTAGATAATAGTGCGGAGCAAACTTTTTTTTACCCTTCCGAAAGGTATGCGGGTGGCAGAGTGACCGGGTGTCGGTCTTCAGGCCGGTAGGCCCGGGTTCGAACCCCGCCCATGACATTTTCCCGGTCGAAGATAGTTTTCGAGGTTTGTTGCGTTTCGGGGTCTAATGTGTCCGAAAGTTGCGTTTTTTGCGGAGTTTCTCAGTATCTCGCGGTATTTGGCTTACCCCGGGTGAGTCGGGGGGGTCCGGGGGGGCCTCCCCCCCGGGTACTGGCGCCGAACTTGCCACCAGAACCCGAACTTTGCTTCATCCGAACTTAGCTTCGCCCGAACTTTGCTTCGCCCGAACTTGTTTCGCCCGAACTTAGCTTCACCAGAACTTTGCTTCACCCGAACTTTGCTTCACCCAGAACTTAGCTTCGCCCGGACTTTGTTTCGCCCGAACTTAGCTTCACCAGAACTTTGCTTCACCAGAACTTAGCATTGCCCGAACTTAGCTTCGCCCGAACTTTGCTGTTCCCCGAACTTTAACTGCTGCCTCCAGTCTCGCCACGCGCCGGCCTTAGCCGAGCGCACGTACTTCAATTTTTTTTTTCGCGCTCGGGGTGGCCCCGAGCCCCCATATATAAATCACTGGTCGTATGGGGTCAACATCGGGTATATGAAGCTACTTCTCTGTGGGGCTCAGATTTTGCTCTCACCGAAAATATCAGATTTTGCACTCATACAAAATTGTCCTCACACAATGCGCGCGCAAAAGCTGAGACTTCGTGAGTGCAAAATCTGACACCCGCCTTCAACAAGAACGGGAAGAAGAGGGAAAACTGTGTCTTGTACTATGTACGTAACGAGAGAGTGGGGCATTGCGCCGCTTGCACGTTTGCAGCGACCGTCAGCCGCCACCCCATCGCCGGTTAAAAAAGCCCCGATTGCTTGTGCGACCTCTCCTGCACAAGTGCAGGGGAAGCTAGTCGAGACATGTGAGGATACGAACACTGCCACTTCAAGTGTCAATGATTCTGTGTGCACGTGCAAGGATGACGCGACTATCACAACCACTGGGACCAAAGCAACTTGTGTTCTTGACGAGTGTGTGGCGAAACCTTGTGGGGACGAACAAAGTTGCTCAGACCCGAGCACGAAGTACAGCAGCCAGAATGATTTTGTGTGCACCTGTGATGCTGACAAGTCGATTGCGAAGACTGCCGGTATGGGTGCACACGAGAGGGTAGGTCAGCTGGGTTGTCCCCAGATTTCACCCAGCGTATCGACCATGTGCAATTGAGCTCCTGGAGGATGTGTATCGCTGCCATTACGGCCCCATTCAACGCAAATGATCGCAAGCTTACTCCTTTCCTTGCTGCTCCCATCACTGTGGTGTTGTCCGCCGTATGTCTAAGTGGGAACCCCGGAGTGATTCCGGTAAGTGAGACAAGGTTTCTTTTAAGGCCCATACCTCTAAGACATTGATATGTTCATCTGCCCTCAGTTTATCCCACTTGTCTCCAACGACCGTCATCTCGGCCGTGGTCCGGTTTACAATTACCCGTAGTCACAGTCGCACAAGGCATTTTACCAGGAATACTTTCTCTCGCTCTGAAAAGTTTATCTCACTGCCAGTGAGCATAAAACATCTCATTTCTCTCTAAGTCGGGAAATAATTTATCGGAAACTGTTACCGATAAGTAATTTTTTGCTACCGATAAGTAATTACTTTGTGAGGGGATTGCGCAAGAACGTGCTTGGAATGGGTATGTGCTCAACACCGCACTGGTCCCGTCTGCTTAGACAAGAAATGCGTAGTTTTGGTTTATTCTTTTGCTTTTAGTTGTCGACAACATTATTTACTTTCAGCGTCTTTTCATGTCTTTAAGTGACGGTATTTTTGGTTTTCTTTCTTCACCACGGTTCTTCTGGACTTTATGGTGCCATAGAGTTGTCGTACTCTCTCTATGCCGCCCACGTCATGTTCGTTTAGCGTTGAGTTCTTTTAAGTACATGAACCACATGGATTAACATGCACCGTTTAGCAGCGGTTGCCGAAGAAGAAATTTGCCGAGCGGAAGGCTGCTCTTATCGTTCGTGCACGTGAAATGCCCGTGAGCAGCCGCAATTCGGCCTCGAACTTGCTTCCAGCCCAACCCCTGACCCTTGACGACACTCCCTCTTGCGTCAACCAACACCCGCAACTCGGCTCTCTACCCCGGTGAAAACCTCTACAAACTACTTATCAAATCGAAGCTTTTAACTTTTAGCCACAATGCAATGTGTGAGGAAACCGAACCGCCCGAGGTATGACCTTCTGATCATGATCATTTGCCAATTTGCCATCTGCATGAAACCACGTCCAGGATTTGGGCTCAGGGTAGTGCGGTCAACGAAAACACTAGTTTCCCTTTCTACTTTCTCTTACTCTCGTGGTGTACGTTTCTCCCCCCCCCCCCCCCCCAAAAAAAAACGTTCAAACCGGATAACTAAAGTCTCCTTGCAAACCGGAACTCGGTTTCTGAAACCGTCCCCTGTACGACTGTACACTTTTGAAGCCGCTGTTTCAGAGGCCGGTGCAAGGTGCGGAGGGGCAATCTAAGGAACTTATTGTTCTCACCGTTTCCTAACGCGACCTGATGGCACTGGGGCACGCGTAAGCTGATGATAACAGCAAAGACTGTGGGAAAGCTACTCGTGCGGAATTGAGTGACGAAGACTCGGACCCGCCAACGTTTTCCACGGCACGTCTGCAGCGGGAAGAATCGTAGTTTTGTTTTATTCTGATCGTGTGTTAAGCAGCGGCTGCCAAAACCTGCCGTGGCACCTGTGATCAAAGTAAGTGGGAAGGGAGAAAGGTTTGCTTGGAAAGAAAGGGGGCGTAGGCGATATGTTTGCTAGCCAAGCAAGCCAGCTGGAAGGCTGGCTCTGGCAGCTGGCTTTTGCTAGCTGCTTGCTAGCTGGAAGGCTGGCTCTTGCTAGCTGCTTGGCTAGCTCGAAGGCTGCCGCTTGCTCGGCTAGCTGGAAAGCTGGCTCTTGGGCTGGGTGGAGGGCTGGCTCTGGATGGCTGGCTGGCTGCTGGCTGGTACTCGCTCCGGCTGGCTGATATGGCTGGAGCTTGGCTCGAGCTGACTAGAAAAATCAGGCTAGCTGCCTTTCCGCCACCAGGACTAAAATAAACACGAAGAAGGGAGAACGGAAGGTCCAGCGTGAGCACCCCAAAACGAATCTCAACACCATGCTTTGGAATCAACACCTGGCCCATCCATTTGACATGTACGGTTCCTTCGCCGGGTTGTAAACCCGCACTTTTCTACTGCAGATCCGTTAGGTCGTGGTGTGAGCCTTCGTTTTTGGGTGCTCTTTGTGGAAAATTACAACGAGTTTCTTCGGGTTTGGTTAGTCGTTGTGTTCGGGTGTGTACACTTTCGTGTTCGGACGTGTCTGGTAGAATGGCAGGAGCGTCTTCGGCTTTGGTTTCGTGTCCGTTGTAGGCACTTTCGATTTTGGTCTTCTGGTTTCGTTCAGTCTCAGTAATGCACTTTCGTTTTCGGATGTTCGTTCTGTGGCAGGAGCTTTTTCCGATTTCGCATAATCGTAGGCAGTCTCGTTTTCGGATGTTCTTTCTGTTAAGACGGCAGGTTGCTTCTTCTGGTTTCGTTCAGTCGCGGTGATGCACTTTCGTTTTCGGGATTCTTTTCCGGCAAAGCAGTAAAAAAGCTCCTTTGCGGTTCTCTCACGTGCCGGCTCCTGCTCCGGCCAGGTCGCGCCGTCTGCTAGTTGTAGCACCGTGTTGTGACGAGAGCACGGTTGCTGGTGCAGACATCCCCACCGACATGACCACTTCGAGGTGAAGAGTGCCCGCGTCTCTGCAGTGTGCTTCCCAAGCAGGACCATGCCTGTAGCGTCTGCAAAATCCATCCATTCACACCTGACATGGAGAAACAGCATTTTCACAGACACTGCGGTACCGCTGAGGCTGGCACGCAATGTGTGCAATTGGTGCGAAAGGGAGCGAGTCGACTACCGAAGCATGTCATGTGTGTAATGTGTCGATCAACGCCGTCGTCTGTCATTGGTTTGTTGGCCCCAGTGCTAACTTCGAGACTGGTGAGTCTCCGGTGCCATTGAGGAGGGTTAGGGCGAAGAGCTGGTAAAAGAGGTTGCGGTGATCTGTCGGTTGGATAGGCTTTGCTGTTTTGCCATTTCCACATTCTTGTACACACTGCTCCTCTCTCCCGGACAGAGCCGCGGTCTTCTGCGTGCCGGTTGGTCGGTTTCCCTCTTCGTTCTTACCCTGGTTTAAATGGGGGATGGGGTCGAATAAAAAAAAATAACAGTTAATTTCACACGCGGTTGTCTAAAAACACTACCACTATTTTGATCCTCCTACTGCAACACACTCCACATTCTCTTACTCTCTTGTCGGTGGTGAAGTCGGTATGCCTAACAAAAGCGCACCGCAGTCACAAGGCAGCGCCCGCGCCGAGACGGAGTTGCCCCTGTTCTCGTAGCATGGGTGGTTCTGGCTGTGACAAGCACACTGCCGTCGCAAACAGGACGGGTGCCCTGAGTTTTTTTACCGAGACGGAGTTGCCCCTGTTCTCGTAGCATGGGTGGTTCTGGCTGTGACAAGCACACTGCCGTCACAAACAGGATGGGTGCCCCGAGTTTTTTTACCGAGACGGAGTTGCCCCTGTTCTCGTAGCATGGGTGGTTCTGGCTGTGACAAGCACACTGCCGTCGCAAACAGGACGGGTGCCCTGAGTTTTTTTACCGAGACGGAGTTGCCCCTCGTAGCATGGTGGTTCTGGCTGTGACAGGCGACGAACAGCCGCCTGACGAACCAGACTGACGCCGCTGCAGACAGGCGCTCACGTTCCGCGCTGATGATGGTCCGCCTTATGTGCCCGTAGCTTATCCCTTTACCGACGGCGGCGTACATAATATTATATCTGAGCCGTCTACACAAGCACGACGCGGTACGATCGAAGAGGTAGTCACCTAGCGCTGCATGCTAACCCCAGCATGCGTGCATACACAGTCGCTCAGCACGGGTGTAGCACGGGTGGACCGGCTCAATGTCCTTGTAATGGAGAGGGGGTCAAGACGAAGCGGGATACCGTTTGGGAGTGCAGCCAACGTAGGCGGGGCGCACCTTCCGCCACCGCTGCTTCGCCGCGTCCACGTCGCAGGCTCGCTGCGGCGTCGAAAGCGCGAAGGTCGTGCAGAAGTGGTTCACGATCACGTCCGCTTCGATCCACGGCAGGTCGCGGTCGTAGTGGATGCCGTCCTGCGTGTACGCGGACGCCGGCTTCGTGATTTCCGCGGTCTCGACGACGGGGAGGCCTTGGCATGCAGCCACGGTGCGCAGCGCATCCCTGAAAACGGAAGCCTTCGCTGGGTCGTTGCACCTCCTGAACGGCCCGTTGGGCGTGCCTTTATCCAAGTGCAACCAGTGAACCGGAAACAGGACAAGCCTCGCACCGGGCTTCATCGCCTTCCTTATCCTCTCGACCCGCGCTGTCATCAAGTCGAAGTAGGTCTCCGGAGGTACGTGCAGGTTCCCCATGTCCCAACTGCCGCTGCCGATCCAGACCAGGTCCGCCTCTCGGATCGCCTGCTGCGTCCGAGAAAAGTTCAAACTGCCGTCGTACCGGGCGGCGGCTGACCAGTAAAACTCGAACTTCCCGTTGTCGACCTTGTAGTACTGGCCATACGGCACGACGCGCGCAAGCATCGTGTGGTTGACGGGGCCCTTCTCTTCAGATGTGAAGGGGTGCATCTTGGAGTCCTGGCCCAGGCCGAATCGGCCGATTCGGCGCACGATGTCTCTCGTGAGCGAGTCGCCAAGGAACACCTGCGGTCACGGAGTTAATGTTTGCGCTTGACTGAGAGTGAAAAGCTTGCTTCAATAATAACAATCAGCTGGGGGGGGTGAAGTTACGATGTTTTCCGGATAGCGACGGGGTTATTGTGAAGGATCCTGTTGTAAGCCTGTCTTGACAGGTTGGGGAACACGAATGCCTTGGGGCCGCTGGCAGGACGTTGGATGGTGATCCATTCCCAAAAAGGCGTCAGAAAAAGCCCGCTTCGTAGCAGTAAGAGATCCTGTACTCGGGATGGTGGGTCGGTCTTGCCGCCGACAAACAGGATCATGACCTGTTGCTTGTCTACCGACCACATGTGGTCCAACAGGACCCGTAGCAGGTCCACGAACCGGCACGCCGTCGACCACTGGCGGGTACGTCGGTCCTCGGACTGATCCATGGTTAGCTTGACCGAGCGACGACATGCGCTCATCCAGTTCACCCGAGACATCCGGAAGTAGATCACGTACTGGAGAGCCGACTCGGCCTTGATTTCGTCACCTTCCGATTCACCCACATCAAGAAGGCTTCCTCGTCGGATAACGTGGGGCGAAAGCGTCGGGCCTCCTCCGCATATCTCTGAGCGCGGCTCACCACTGACAGCATGGCAGGGGTGCTCTTGTAGCACTTCTGCACGGCGAGGAGGAGTGCCTCCTGATCCCTTCGGAACCGATCTTGATCGGGACACCCGAAGTCGTCTTTCCGAGGTAGTGACCTCTTCACCACCTCTGCCCACAAGCCTCCGGGCAGGCCTCCACTCTCGTCGAGTGGAGGCATTGAAGGCGAAGGGCTTCGAGGCGGACCATGATACGGTGCAAAACCTGGAGGACAGGCGGGGAGCTGTGTGCCAGGGGCATCAGAGTCGTGAGCGTGGAGAAATGCATCCTCCGCTCGTGATCCAGGGAGCTTCCCGCATCGTGGGGGTGCTCTGGCACCAGGTGGTACGTGTACCGTGCCTTGACCTCCGACAGAATCATCTGTCGCCCCTGTCTCGCTAATCCTTCCAGCCAAGTAGTCACTCGACGAGGATCTACCGCTTCGGTAGTGGCCGGTGCGGTTGGCGCTGGAGCGAGCTGAGCCTGCATGGCAGACTATGCAAACAATTGCGAGAAAGGCACCCGAGGTGTGGGTCTTGCCGCAGTCGACGCAGCAGTCCACGTCCTCGTCGGCGGCCTCTCAACCGTCGGGGGCGAGGACGACCTCGATGGGAGACCAGTCGACAGCCTTCAGGTCAATCGCCATGTGCACGAGCAATATATTTTCTTGTGCGATTTAAGCGACATGTGTTCTGGTTACGCACATATCCCTAACTCTCGGCGGCCGGGACCCTCTTGCAACGATGCAAAAAATACTCGAGGGGCTGCCTTGTGCTTACTTCGAAGGAGGCTAGAGGGGGAGAAACAATACATTATACAACTACAAAATGGGTCTTTTTCAGGGACCACGCAGTGGCTACACCAAATCTGAAGGCGGAGCAAGGTCCTCCGCTTTAGGCGACCAGACGCCCTCTGGCGTCTGGCTACCACCCCGCGGGTGTACGGGTCGGCTCTCTGTTTATCAGTCGGTACCCACTCGGCACTGATGACAAGGCCGGCTCTCTGTTTATCAGTCGGTACCCACTCGACAAGGCCGGCTCTCTGTTTATCAGTCGGTACCCACTCGGCACTGATGACAAGGCCGGCTCTCTGTTTATCAGTCGGTACCCACTCGGCACTGATGACAAGGCCGGCCCTCTGTTTATCAGTCGGTACCCACTCGGCACTGATGACAAGGCCGGCCCTCTGTTTATCAGTCGGTACCCACTCGGCACTGATGACAAGGCCGGCCCTCTGTTTATCAGTCGGTACCCACTCGGCACTGATGACAAGGCCGGCCCTCTGTTTATCAGTCGGTACCCACTCGGCACTGATGACAAGGCCGGCCCTCTGTTTATCAGTCGGTACCCACTCGGCACTGATGACAAGGCCGGCCACCCGCGCATCATCAAAATCCTCGCCAAAAGGACATTTGCTGCAAAGTTCTTCGAGTCAGTGACTCTCTGGACGGACGCCTCATCATCATGGTGGGCCGCAGTCCTGGAGGGCAAACCTGAGCGGATATCGCAGGGCCCCTTCTTGAAGTTGAGACACACTCACATCTTTCTGAAGGAGTTGTTTGCGGTCCTTAGGGGCATAAACGTGGCCGCAAGGTTTCACACGAATACGCGCGTGAGACTCATGGTTGACAACCTTCCGGCTGTCCAGTGTCTCATCATGAGGAGACCGACTTCGAACGACTGACCCAGCGGTTGTCTTCGACGAGGGAGGTGAGGTGCTCCACCTCACGCACGGTCGAGGGCGGACCGTCCTGGAGATGTCCCAGTCAGCTGGCTCCACCAGGGATGAGGCCAGCCTCTGCAGGAAGGACGATGAACACCGGGCGTAGGCCAGCTGGAAATGCGTCGTGTAGGCAAACCAGACCAAAGCCCCAAACACCCGGTAAAACTCGCGGGGTGACGCCCCTCCGCGTTTAACTCCGGGGAGTTCGGCAGAGCCAGGTAACTTCGCCACCCATGCGTCCGCCATTCTGTATCGAGCGGGGCGGTTCGAATGGGAGAGGTCAAAGTGGAGGCCCAGAAGGTCGAACTCCCTGAGCGGTATTCCAAACTGCTCGTCGTTTTCGTTGACGCTCTTGCAGCGCTGCAAAAAAGAGTCAAACCGCGAAGTTGTTTCTCTCAACGAATCCCCAACGACGACGAAGTTGTCGACCCAGGGCAGACCGTCAGACTCCGGCAGGAGTACTCGAGAGGCCCTCTGCGCTATCGCCGAAGCCCAGCTCCAGCCCATGCACATGGCCACGAGTTGAGCCTTCACGAAATGACCCCGCGCGGTGCGGCCAAGTGCATGCCAAAAAATGGGCGGAATATCGCGTCCAGCCTTCTTCTTGAAGAGAAAAAGGGGGAGAGGAGGAAACTAGAGGAGGAATAACCTTGTAAGAAGTGTGACGAAGGAAAACATGAATATCTGCTTTTTCCCGGCGAAGCACGTCTTGACGTTCAAGGACTTAAGCCCACGAAATGTGCGGATATTTCTACCGGGAGAAATAGCTATTTATTCTCGAGCACCACCCAACTTTTCTGCACTCAAGTTGCACAGACACCAACTAGAGGGGAGGCCAAAATCGAAGGAATATGTTCAAGCGGGGAGCAAAAATCCAACGGATAGCTAGGAGAAACAACCCACTACCTGTGTTGTTCGTACGTGCACTTCCGCACCTCCTCTGTACACAAATTCCCTCAGTGAGGTGCTGCAAGAATTTGCTGTGGGATCGTTGCTCACGTAGCACGCATGAAAGGAAGGGAAACTCGTTCAATGGTCGTTCGCGAATCCACTGAATACATGGTAACTTGTGAGATGGAAGAAAAGGTCTCACCAAGGTTGGAGAAACAACCCGGTGAAGTCACTTTCCTACCACCGAGGAGAAACAACCCACTACCTGTGTTGTTCGTACGTGCACTTCCGCACCTCCTCTGTACACAAATTCCCTCAGTGGGGTGCTGCAAATGTCCTTGCATCTGCAATAAGCCGGGCAAGTACCAAGGATGATACGAAGACTTCCTAGCTTTCGTCAGGTCGTGGACGCGTACTCGAGGCACAGGCCAAGAGAAGAATTGCGCAGTTTTGTGTGCGAAGACATCATCTGCATTTCAAGGATGAGAACGGTTACCGCCCTGAGTCCCCCGGAGAACTGAAGGGCACAACTCCAAGATGACACGTAAAAGGAAGAGTGTGCCATGTGACGCAAATGACACACGTTCTTCTTACTCGGAATGGCACATTTTGGAGCTGTGGCCTTCACTTTTCAGCTGAAAACGTCTTCAGGACCACCTTTTCCAGCATCGCCTTGACAAATGGTCAACAACTTACTAGAAACTCCAAAAGGTCAGCAGTGCGGAAAAGTAGGTCACCAGTGCGGAAAAGTAGCAAACGAGAGTGCAGAGAAATTGGGTGGCAGGTGGAAAATATTTATTTCTCGCAAAAGGTTGTCTCTTCTTCTGAAAGAGATGCGTAGTTCTGTTGTTGTTGTTGTGTGAGAAAAAGGGGGGACATGGTGGACAGGAGAAAACTAGAGGAGCAATAACCTTGTAAGAAGTGTGCCAAAGGAAAACATGAATACCAGCTTTTTCCCGGCGAAGCACTTCTTGACGTTCAAGGACTCAAGCCCACGAAATTTGCAGTTGTCGGGCTTCCAAACCTTCCTGCTCCTGCCTTTGGAGAAAAGCTTCCCCGGAAACAGGGCGTCGTTCGATTGGCAGAACTCTTTGCCCAATTCTGCCCTCGGAGCCCCTGTCGCATTCTGCTTGCTTCGAACCTCGATAGCTTTGGTCTCTGTCGGAGCAAATTTGGCATCTGTCGGTGCAGATTTGGAATCTGTCGGTGCAGGTTTGGCAACTTTCGGCGCAGGTTTGAAATTTGTCGGTGCAGGTTTATCTGTCGGTGCAAGTTTGGAATCTGTCGGCACAGGCTTGGCAACTGTCGGCACAGGCTTGGCAACTGTCGGTACAGGATTCGCAACTGTCGGCGCGGGTTTGGCCTCTGTCGGCGCAAGTGCGGCATCCACTTCAGCCGCGTCCGCATTGTACAGCGCAGAAAACTCGCTCAGCAATTTCTGCATGTGGGCTTCGGGCTTCAATGCGCGAGACGATGCTGGCTCACGGGCTTGACGCCCGACCGGCCTTGCCGAATCGACCCACCAACCAACGCCGACTATCGCGCAGCTCAATGTGATGACTGCGATGACCTTTCGCATCCCCAGCAGTCTTTGCATTTTTAACCTGACCCGTTCGAATAGTAACACAGGTAGAAAACTCTTAGCTTAACGTTTAGCCGTTCACGCTGCCTTTCGTGCGTGATTAATGCTAGCATCAATCTTCTTCGAAGAAGATGTTGCATTGAAAAGAACATGCAAGCATGGGAAATGGGGAGTGCAGAGCTCCCGCAGTAGGGTATAAAACCTTGAGTTTTCTCACCGAGGTGTGTTGTGCGCGCCTCGTTCTTCGTCTCGGGGTTTGTTCTTGGGATTCAACGACCATTCCAAGGTTAGAGCTCTCATCAGTGGGTCTTTTGGATGGGGATCTTTCATCCCTGTTCCTCTAGCACGCAGTGATCATGGCAAACGTTGAACGTTTGAACGTTTGACAAACGTTTGCGTTGCAAAATTCATGTCAGACGTGAATCAGATGTGAGTGAGGCGCTGGCTGCGCCTGCATTGGGGATCCGAGTGTGGGGTCGGCTTGTGAACACTCGAGCCACGAGGGCAGAGTCTTCATGCTCCGGGGCCCCACGAAGTGGGTGGGAACACTTGCTGGAGGCTAGTATCTCCCTATGCACGCCCAAGGAGAACCAGAAGGATGTCTTGTTCCCTTATTTTCGTCGTGTCCGCCTGCAGCCACGTGGACAAGTGCTACTCAAGGGTCGGATACTGTACAGACCCGGTCCATCGATTCGCAAACGTCTCAGTGACACGTGGGTGACGGCGCGTGGACAGCCGGAGGGAGATCGTCGTCTTCCTGCACTGCGGGCTCGCTTCTTCTTGCCTACTGCGCGGTTTTTTGGAGGCGGCCAGCGTCTTGGTGGAAAGTTCGGCACAAAAAGATGCCACTTCGTTGGGGTTTGCTGGGGTTTTGTGGCAAAGAGTGATATGCGAACCTGTCCCTTGCTGCTGTTCCCATAGTAAACGAATGACGGTCTGAATCGGGCTTTCTACAACTCGAGCTATGTCAATCCTGGCATTCGTCACCAGTAAACGGCTAAAGAACAACAGGGAACAAAATGGGAAGACGCTTGGGCACCGACGAGTGTCCTCTGCAGGACATGAGTCGAAGCATGGCAAAGAACTCTGCAAAGGTCTTTTAGAACTCGGAAAGGTCTGAGTTAGGCTGAATCGTGCCGAAGGACGATTTCTCATTGTCAAAATCTTGCCCACCGAAAACCAAAATAGTTCCAGCTGGACCTGGATCAGGTTGTTCCGGAAGTATGCGGTCCGGGTCCAGCTGGAATGCATTTTTCGCTACGTTAGACAGGATCATATCCATGGGTCGATGCCAACGCCCCCCCCCCCTTTGCACTTAATCAGCTCAAAAAAATCTAAGTCAACCCCGGGTATTTTTTGGGTCCAGGATCACCCCAAAAACAACTTCTGACCACCTGGTCCGGGCTCCTGGTAAGTTCCCCGAAACTCCCCGACACTTCCCCGAAACTCCCTGATACTCAGCCCGATTTTTATTGGGAAAAGTGGGGCTGTCGGTGGTGTACAGGTTGGTAGGTGAGTGGACAGATGGGTGGATGGGGGTGGGCAGGTCGGTGGATGGATGAACAGGTGTAGACGGGTGGGTGGATGGGCGGGCAAGTGGGTGAGGTGTGCAGGTAGGTGTGCTGGGTGCTCGGACGCGGCTCTCTTGAGCCGTCCGTGTTCCTCCTCCTCCGATCATCTTCCTTGGCCACCTCGACAGCTCGCAGGGCGTTTCTTAACACCGTGCGAGAGAACTCGGATGCATCTACCAACTGTAGCTTGGACTCCCAGGCAGTTGATGAGGCATACCCTGCAGCCTGCGGATTCGGAGGGCTCAAGGCGAACCAGCAGTTGCTGGAAAACCTGCAGGACCTGCCTTTGAGTCCTTGGACACAGGGAGGAGTCTGAACAGGAAGCGTCTTACTCTTCTGTTTGCGGTTGCAACCTTCAGTCCCACGAGTTTGCCTTTCTTATGTCAAACTCTCCAATTCCCTCTTGGGTTTTGGTTTGGGCAAGAAGTATTCGCGCCCGCCATCTGATCACGATGCAGCAGTCACGTGTAGCCCGGGCAGACCCAGTCGTCCCCCATCTGGTCCCGAACGACGAGCACCGCTCCTGCACCCGAGTTTAGCCTTCGATGATTGGAGCTACGACTAAATTTACCCTCTTCTGCCCCTTCTTGCCGGAGGTGCCGTCTTCGAAGGCGTCCCACACCTTGTAATTAACCTGTGTAAACAGGCCTTCGACGAGGGTCACATGGAACCCTTGCTCTTTTGCACCCGGCGTCGTAATTGGGAAGGCGATGCGTATGGGCTTCGACGGCTCGTCCGCATCCGTGTTCTGGGCCTGCGTAATGGACGACAGAACGGCCAGGAGATCCGCTCCGCGGAACGTGGGCTTAGTGGCTTGAACCACTTTGTTGTACAGCGCGTGCTTAGCATGTGTCTGCTGTCTCCACGCCGTGATCGGCTTGCTTCTGAGCGTGACACCAACAACCTTCACATCTTGGACGTTGCGCACTTTGCTTTCAATGCGGTATTGATCCGGAAGGGTTCTCGCCTTCGTCATTGCTGTAACCTCCCCCGCTGTGAATTTCGGCGGCTTTATGAAGTCGGTGATGACCTGCATCAACAACGGCGACTTTTTGTGGAGTCTTACTCCTGTCACCTCGGAAACGAGCTGACGCAGGCTGCTCAACCTTATCGCTGCTCCGACCTTCTTTACGAGGTATGCCTCAATAAAGTTGGAGACAACGTCGGAGGTCGCCGTGTTGTTGGCTTCGCAGTCGCTGCCATTGTCGCTGCCCTCGATCGTGCGCCTCCGCTTGTTGTCTTCAGGTGTTCGTGGCATACTTGAGGACAGTGGCATCGTTGTGTTTAAGAGTGTGTGAGTCGCTGGATGATGTTTTCTTGAGGTATCAACGAACAGGTATCTGAGAAATTGGGGGAAAAGGCAAAGTCAGTCCAGAATACTGATGAGAACACAGGTATTTACACACGAAAATCCAACTTTCACACCCGCTTTTTGGGTGTGGCACATGCCCTTTGCGGGTGTGGCACATGCCCTTTGCGGGTGTGGCACATGCCCTTTGCGGGTGTGGCACATGCCCTTTTCGGACCTCCCGATTTAACTCCATCTCAGAGGCTGGAGTTCACCGTGTATATAGGGGGGGGGGGGGGGGGGGGGGGTGGGGGTCAGGTCAGATTCTGCCAACGACTCCGCAATCTGGCCGCTTAGGGCCACCCCTGGGGGGGGGGGGGTTTGGCATTGACCCATATCGTGAACGACCAACCTTGGGACTTTTGGCCAGGGATTGGTAACTTGGGGCTTTGTCCGGTCCAGCGGTTCAATCTACTTCCCAATTGGTACAAACCCCATTGCGCTTTTCAAACGGCTACATGACGGTTTGTCGAGGCTGAAGCCACGCCATTGTGGGTCTCCGGTTGACCATTGAGGCTGTGAGGCGGGTAGTATGAGGGATGTAGGTATGACTACACACTTTAACTACGGCTAGCCAAGTTTGTAAGTGTTGCGACCGCTTCTGAGGCTAGAATCCACCGTGTAGCTTTACTACGCCGGGGATCTTAATCGGAGTTGCTCACGGTGGTCCCCGTCCACGTGCGCGAGCGCGGCCAATGGCAACACGTGCACAGTGCGCTGCGCAGGGTAGTTGAACGCCTGTCAGTAGTCCCGGGACGATAGCACTACTGCAATCCTTTTACCAGACTACGTGCGTGGCGCTACAAGGTCAGTGTCACATACTACATCTTCTTTCGTTCGTTGCTCGCCGCAACCCCAGGAACAACGACGTCTCTACAGAGGCCGTTGGGGAAATCCCTGAAAAGTCTGGGGTTTTGCGTGATCCTGCACGAGCCAGGTACTGCACCCTGACAGAAGCCGCACTCTTTCTTGTTTTCTTGTTGCTGGCTCGCACTAGCAACCAAGCTGACATTTTTTGTGCTTCTTATGTTTGGTGCGTGCCACTTATATAGAATCGACTTCCCGTTTCGTTCTGATCCTATTCGAATCCAGATTCCAGGAATTCTGACCAATCACCGAAGCACGCTGTGATTGCGGCATTTGCTTGAAGGGCGTCGCCTGGACACAACTTTGGGAATTTCAGACAAACGATGCGGACTTGCCATCACGCGTACATGTTGACCGTGATCGGCGCTAATGCGCCCGATTCGATTGTACCTGCGGCGAGACAGTTTCTAACTGACGTTTTGGGGCGGGTGGAAAGCGCCGTTCGAAGCTCGTTTTCTCCAAGACAACAACATTCATTCGCTTGTGTTGGTGCTGTCGGTTGCGGAGACGAGTTCTCGCTGCTCTCTTTCTCGGCAGTTCTTGTGAAGAAGAGGGTTTTGCCTGCAGGATTTTCGTATTATTCTGCAGATGCTTTGAGCTATATTTAGAGATAAAGTTCGCTTGAGAACTATTTGCGTCTAGGGTTTCAGAGTTTTCGTTCGTCTTCTTAACCATGGTTAAGTGCGCAAATGGTGTCAGCCAAAGCTGACGCACCAGTATTAACAACTTGCACAGGTGTGATCGGTTCAAGACGGTGGTCAGTTTCCCACCCTCCCTAACCCCCGACGACCTGGACGAGGCAGTCGCTCAACATATTTCGCTTGCGCAGCAATGGTGTCAGCTGCGAAGACGCACTTCTCGCTTTTCTTTTCTTGTAAGAAGCTGACGCACCGCGAGTGTCAACATCTCCACACGGCTTTCCAGGTGCGATCGGTTTAGACGGGTCAGTTTCCCACACCGTCCCTAACCCCCGACGACCTGGCGAAGCTTCTCCGAGACGAGGCAGTCGCTCAACATATTTCGCTTGCGCAGCAATGACGCCAGCTACGAAGACGGGCTTCTCGCCTTCCCGCCAGACTCTATACGCAGAGCAAAAATTCCAAAAATACAACCGCCGCCGCAAGGTGTCTCCAGCCACGCTACGAACGAGAGAGAGAGAGAGAGATAGGCTGGAGTGCAGGGACCATCTCTTCGAGGAGTTTCCGGTCGCTTCACTCTACCCCATACTTCTAAGCATACATAAAAATAAGGCCACGGGTAACAGGGGGTAGCGTGACCGGTTCCGACGGGTCCATTGCGCGCTCGTTCACCCGGGTCACCCTGGCAGACCCCCCGCAGGTCCTTTATGCTCGCAGATGGGGTATCATGCTTGGTTGTGTCCAGCAAGACTGTCATGCGCTGAAAGGACCGGAAACTTCTTACTATGGCCCCAGACGACCTTCCCGTTTTCCTCCACCAAGAGGGTTTTGGCCTGACGTAAAAGTCCACCAGAGATGAAACTCTTCGTTGGATAACTTCGTTTGAGTCACTTCGGACAACTCATTGCGTGGGTTGGGTCGGGTCGTCCCAGCGGAAGCCACACCGCTGCCTGCCGTGAAACTGCTATAAGACTAAAAGACTATAAGACTATAAGACTATAAGACTATAAGACTATAAGACTATAAGACTATAAGACTATAAGACTATAAGACTATAAGACTATAAGACTATAAGACTATAAGACTATAAGACTATAAGACTATAAGACTATAAGACTATAAGACTATAAGACTATAAGACTATAAGACTATAAGACTATAAGACGTAAAACGCATGCAGGATGCGTCTGCATGCATGGTTTCTAATGAGCCACGGGGGTGGCCCATTGGCCGTCGGAACGTGGTGGCAGACGACACCGCAAGATTTAACACCAAACGGGTTTTCGGTTGCAGAAGTTTGGCGTCAGACAGAAGATTTCAGGTTTAGTGTTCAATTGATCAACGAAATAGCCATACAGCCTATGCTGATCTATCGACGCATCTGGTTGTGCGCATGACTCGTCTTCCCATTCCCATAGTTGAAGGTCCCTGATACCTCCGCCTACAGACAGATAGATCCGCGAAAGATTGAAGTCTTCCACTTTGGCCTGGACCCACTGTGGGACCCACTGTGGCACTGTGGGCCCACTGTGGACTGTGGACCCACTGTGGGACCCACTGTGGCACTGTGGGCCCAATGTGGACTGTGGACCCACTGTGGGACCCACTGTGGGACCCACTGTGGGACCCACTGTGGGACCCACTGTGGGACCCACTGTGGCACTGTGGGCCCACTGTGGACTGTGGACCCACTGTGGGACCGACTGTGGCACTGTGGGCCCACTGTGGACTGTGGACCCACCGTGTGAGCCTCGAACAGCTCTGACCTAGCAGAAAGCAGGGCGGAACCTTGAGATGTAACATGCGCTGGAGGAAGCTTGGACCCATAGTTTGGCGCAAGGGGACAAGGGAATGTACACTCGTGCTCCATTCCCAGTCACAACAAATCGAAGAAGATGGCAAATCAGCCACGAGTCGACTTGTAGTCCGACGTTAAGGTGTAGAGGGCAAGGTTTACAGCAAAGGTGTGAGGAGAAACCCACCAGAGAAGTTCGGGACTCACAAGAAAACAAGGACGGGTAACGGGTAACACCACTCCAAAAGTCCGATTCTTATTTTTATGTATGCTTTTTCTAAGGCGGGCGTAGGTCGTTTCGTCGGAGGATGATGGCTCGCGGGAGGGGACACCGACGCTAGCTGTTGACACAAGGCCTTGTGTCAAACCTTCGTGCATATCACAAAGGAGGAGACCAGCAGGATCGCATTTAGAGCTCCGTCACAGTCGCGCTTTATTATGAGGTTGCTGTCAGGACGTCGGAATCTTATTGCACATTCGCTCGAGACACATTCTTTTGGAAAGAAAAGCCGGAAGGGGTGCATTGCGAAGCTTAACAAGGGTAGTCTGAGAGTACCGAAAACGGACGCACCCTCCGTAGCCTTTGGGGCACTGCAGTGAGACTTTTGAAGTTAGGATTTTTGGCACCGCGTTCGGTCCAACTCATCACGGCAGGATGATTTTTTGCCACCTTCGGCAAAAAGAGGCCAGCGATGCAATAACCGGCCCGAAATGAGCCGCCGCTGAGCTGCATAGTTAGTTGAGTCTTATTGTCCATCTAAGGTTCAGCATTATCGAGGTGTTGATGGGAGGGAGGACTGAGCTTTGACCGCTCATGACATGACGTGAAGGCGACAGCGAACACTCCCCTTCGCTGCGAAAATGCGCTTGCTGCTCGATGAATTAGCGGAAACAGTTTCCTGCACTGCTCGGCCACTTTGCCCAGAAATGTACGCCCCGCGTTGATGCAGAGCAGAGCATAGATACTAGTGCGTCTCAGCCACAGATGCGTACAAAGACCGCAGGCCACAGGAACTTTGCAAAAACTGTCGCAGCCATGCCTTTTGATGCGTGCAACTCATTCCTCAGAGCGTGGGTCAGCTGACCTTCGAAGCGCTGTTGGTCTTCATTTTTTCCGAAACAACTCTTTCGGCTTCTGTGCCGAAGCAGGTAAGCTCAGCTGGGTGTTCCTCCGAGTGCTTGTCCTCTCCCGTAACTTGGATGCCGTTGGAAGCTCTTCAGGAGCAGGCTGGGTGCTCGCTTTTTCTTGGATAAATCTGGTTGGACCTCTTCAGGAGCAGGCTGGGTGTATCCCGGTAAAGGCTAACATCCACCCTGCTCCCCACGAGGTATCAACGGGATCTACCCAGGCTGAAAGAAGGTCAGGCGGCCTGCTCCTGAAGAGGTCCAACCAGATTTATCCAAGAAAAAGCGAGCACCCAGCCTGCTCCTGAAGAGGTCCAACCAGATTTTTATCCAAGAAAAAGCGAGCGGGCCGGTGTTGCCACTAGCCTGCATTGCGCCCCTCCTGCGACGATCAAACGTACCAGGCGGGAGAATGCAGGCGACCGGCAGCAACGGCCACAAGCGATCGCGATCCAGCCTCTTTTCAAGACACGAAGCTGCAACAACCGAACCACGGTAGGCTGAAAACCACACGCACAAAAGTGCACGCAGCTCGCTATTCCATCGATTCGATCGGTTTCTTGAAGAGTCATCTAAGACGCCACAGAACAAAATTCAGCCGGGATCTCTTCTGTTCTGTGTCTGGCAGCTTCGTCGAGCATTTCCTTCCTAGCTGGCGCTCATGTAGTAGTATGTGTCGTCTGCCGAAGCAGCCGCGCAGGGGGGGGGGGGGGGGGGGGGGGGGGGGGGGGCAGGTCTTGCTTTACTTTTCCCTTCTTCATGAAGACCCGCCCCCGGCAATCCCGACTGTCCAATCACGGTCGCGAAAGGTTTGTGCCCTATAGTGATGAGGTGCCCCACGAAGCCTACAACACGAGGATGCAGCCCTGCTCAGGTGTGCACTCAGCCATCACAGGCCATTGGCTGCTAAGCACCCCCCGACCGGTAATTTGACACTCTTGTGGCTCTATTCGCCGGGCGGTGCTGCCAGCACTTCGTTCCGCGTCGCGTCAAGTACATGATGCTGGCGGTTGGGGGATCGGCAGCTCAATTGAGGCGCGGTCAACAGTGTCACCTTGTGAAGGCCCCCCATGACACCTTGGCGCTCCTGGGAAAATACTCGAGGGGCTGCCTTGTGCTTACTTCAAAGGAGGCTAGAGGGGGAGAAACAATACAACTACAAAATGGGTCTTTTTTGTTGAACGCTTACGCCCGCCACTGAACCCAGATTCACCTGTGTTTCGTGTGGGCTACAGCACATTTACCTCCTTTGATATTTTGCAACTGGCAGCCTCCTCAAGTATTTCCTACAAAGCAGGTGCTTATACAAAAAAACAAACAACCCCGAAGCAAACATAATGTTGTCTTGGACATCAAGTCAACAATTCAGCTCCGGCACGCTCCGAGCAGTGTCTGTATAACTTCCCAGTGACCGTTTCCACTCGCCTTAGGAGAGCCGTGTTGCCCCTGTCTCCAGAGAGTTCTTGCCACTGCCGTTATTTTTCTTGAACGGGAAACCCACTCAGCCTTTTATCTCCGAGGTTTTATTATCCCGAAATTGGGCCAGGTGTGACGCCCAGGACATACATACGTCTTCGGGTTCTTTCTTGGGAGTGGATGGAGCATGGGGAAAACCAGCTGAATCAGCATCCGCAACCGTAGTCTAGAATCAGTGTTCGTTCTTGATTTTTTTTGAGTGGAGAGATAATAAGTGGGTACTCGAGCCGGTCCCCCCCGGAGCTGCATCGAACTGCCTGCCGCTGTCTATCCCATTAAGACGGCCACCAACGCCAGCGAAGAAGCGACGAGCGGCTTGCTTTTTGATCCTTCGATGTCGGCTCTTCCTAACCTAGTCAAGCAGAATTGTCTAAGGGTTGGATTATTCACCCACTAACAGGGAACGTGAGCTGGGTTTAGACCCCGCATTCGCATCGAAGCCGGGAACCAAGCGGCGAAGAGCAGGGCCTGTCGAAGCGCAGCCGAAGAAGAGCGGGCGGACGACGCCACAGAAAGCAACACGGCCATCGCCCAAGCGCCGCGAAGAAGCAGAAATCGACGCGAACCTCGGCGAGCAATCGAAGGAGAAGCGAGGCACCAAGCGCGCGCCTGAGCGCGACGATCGAGACGAGCTAAAGAGGCGAAAGCATGACACATCACGTGCGAAGAGATAACCGCGACGCCGGCGATGCAGATTATCGCCACAGACTCCTTGCATTCTAACCCAAAACTAACCCAAACTATGACGTTGTTCCACGGTCCATGGCTAGCAGGTCCATCCCTACCTGCTATCCGCTAGAGTTTCGTGCCAACCACACCTCGAGCGGAACACTCGAAAGAGAGAGAGAGAGAGACGACTTAGAGTGCGGGGACCATCTCTCCGGTCAGTTTTCCGGTCTCCTCACTTCTTTCCGTGGCTGCTACGACGGGCGTAAGTCACTGCAGAGGGCGCGCTGCAGGTTGCGGCTCTGCTATAGTGGGTGGCGGCGCCGGAGTTGGCGCTGCTGGGGGTGCTCTGGCCGGCTGCTGCCATCCTTAGATGTGGTGTCGAACCCTAATTCTCCGTTACCCGCTACAGCCACTACACTACCGTCACAAAGCTGACAGGGCTTGCACCGACGTTTGCCTGCTGTGCGCACCCGACACCGCGGGTCAAACAAGCCGAGACGGTTCATTCCGATCGCAACGCAAAGCTTGGAGTGCTCGGCTCAGCTTCGAAGATACGCGGGTTGACGGAGGTGTCCGTCAAGCGCGCGAACGGGTTCCGCTTCTCTTCGACGGAAGCCACTGCAGCGTCGCCATCCGGCCCTTGGTTTGCCTGCTGTGCGAACCCGACACCGCTGTCTGTCTGCACCAACGGCGACGACGATCCGACGGTGCGGAGCGTTGAATCCAGCAAGTGCACTTCTTCCTCGTCGGTTCCGGACTGCGACGCGAACGACTGCACCTGCCCCGTCCCTTCGGCCGCTGAGGAAGGATGGGGACCCCGCAAGGGGTCGACTTCTTCGACGTGGCGGTCGTGACGACGCTCGCGTTGCTTGCGGTTTCACGTACGTTCCCTGTACGCGTGCATCAGGAACAGGCACCTCCGAATGAGTTATTTCCAGGGCACCCCTCTGTCTGTGTGTGCAAACAATTTCCGAAGGCGGACACAGCAAGCCAAGACTCATTCTGACCGCAACGCAAGGCTCGGAGTGCTCACCTAACGCGGGCAACAAGCCGAGACGGTTCATTCTGGCGAGCGCTTGGCTCAGCTTCGAAGATGCGCAAACGGGTTCTGAACGCGACACAACAAGCCGAGACGGTTCATTCCGATCGCAACGCAAAGCTTGGAGTGCTCGGCTCAGCTTCGAAGATACGCGGGTTGACGGAGGTGTCCGTCAAGCGCGCGAACGGGTTCCGCTTCTCTTCGACGGAAGCCTCTGCAGCGTCGCCATCCGGCCCTTGGTTTGCCTGCTGTGCGAACCCGACACCGCTGTCTGTCTGCACCAACGGCGACGACGATCCGACGGTGCGGAGCGTTGAATCCAGCAAATGCACTTCTTCCTCGTCGGTTCCGGACTGCGACGCGAACGACTGCACCTGCCCCGTCCCTTCGGCCGGCGGCGCGGCGGGGCTGGAGAGGAAGGACGGGGACCCGCAAGGCGTCGACTTCTTCGACGTGGCGGTCGTGACTGCGCTCACGCTGCTTTCCACGGGCCTTGCCGCTGCGTGCTGGCCGGTGGTTTCTGCGGGTGGGTGGGCAGAGTGGGCAGCGTCGAATTGGTCCGGGCAGACGGCGATGTTGTCGACTTTGAGGCTGGCTTTGGTGTTGATGGTCGGAAACCGGACGACAACCGCGTTTAGCAATGACGGGTGGTGGCCCATCACGACGCCTTCGAGGCCGTTGAGGTGCTTCCACCTGTCCTGCTTGAGGTTCTTCGCCACCACGCGGGTCCCCTGGAACGGCAGCGCCTTCTCCTCGCTTTTTTTCGACGACAGGTTCTCCTTCAGCGAGTCGAACCACTTCGACGCCGACGCAGTCGCGCTCTTCAGCTTTACCGCGAGGGCGAGCGGCGTCCCGACCGGCTTCTCGTCTTCCTCCGCGAGTTTGCTCAGCTCGTTCGCGCGCTGCGTCGCCGCTTTTAATTCGTCGTTGAGCCGTCGTTCCTCCTCCAGCTCGTCTTCCGTCGGGATGTGCAGCCACGCCTTCGCCGCCGGATTTTCGAGGCAGTACGCGAGGTCGATCCACGTCGCCGAAACGTGGGTCAGGCAGCAGTGCAGGGAAAACGCGCCTTTTCCCGCGTCGTGGCAGAACACGGCAGCCTGCGCGGAGCCGCGGCCACCGGGCCCCTTCATGTCGATGACCTCGGCTTCTTTTTTCGGGTACGACGGGAAGAAGGACGCGGGCTTCGTGACCGAGTCGAACCGCCGGATCATCTTCTCAAACGGCACAGCCCCTCGGAACACCGGAATGCGGCGTTCTCCGTTGATGGCCACGAGCTCGACGCACCAGCCCTGGCCTTCCTCCAGCCGCATGTCGCCGAAGGCTTCCGCGAAGTCGTCGACGGTGAAAAACACGTTCGGAAACGTGACGTGGAACTCGCCGTCTTTTTCGAGCGAATCGACCGACGACGGCTGGGCGTACACCCGCCGGCGAACCCAGTTCAGGGCCACCAGGTCCTTCCGCCCGCGGACGTGGGAGCGGCACACGGCGACTGTGAGGGAGTATTCCCACTGCGTGATGATGTTCGTGAAGAGCGTCGCGCGCCAGTCTATCCTCGGAGAGTTGAGGGGCGGGTGCGACTCCGGGTCGGTCCGGCGGCGGATGAACGCGATGCCGTCGTCGGCCGCCGCCGCCGGGGCGGCGACGAACCACAGCATGTCGTCGAACTCGGCGCCGCGGGCCTCGCTGATGAAGTTGCGGCAGAAGATGCGCTCGTACGGGCAGTGCGCCACGTCGGTCCGCGCGATCACGGCTTGCGGGCCGCCGAGCGAATTCTGCCCTTTGCCCTTCGCCGCCGTCGTCGGCGCCGCCGCGGCCTCGCCAGCCTGCACGAGGGTCCCGTTCTCGTCGACGAACAGCCCTCCGCCGGCGCGGATGGCCTCGTCCAGAATCCGCGCCATCACGCACTTCTTCTCCGCCTCCGCCGCCGCCATGTCTGCCTCCTTTCCTTCCAGGCTTTCCTTTTCTTTCTTTGGGCACCGAGTGCCCGTCCAGGCCTATTCCCCAACCCCACCTATAAATATGCCAGGTATACTTGTCCGTTTTAACTTGAAAGTGTCTGCTCGCAGCAGGGAAGGAGGTCGAGTGCAAGTGCAGAAGTGCTTTCGCACAATGGCCTCGTCCAGAATCCGCGCCATCACGCACTTCTTCTCCGCCTCCGCCGCCGCCATGTCTGCCTCCTTTCCTTCCAGGCTTTCCTTTTCTTTCTTTGGGCACCGAGTGCCCGTCCAGGCCTATTCCCCAACCCCACCTATAAATATGCCAGTTATACTTGTCCGTTTTAACTTGAAAGTATCTGCTCGCGGCAGGGAAGGAGGTCTAGTGCAAGTGCAGAAGTGCTTTCGCACAATGGTCTCGTCCAGAATCCGCGCCATCACGCACTTCTTCTCCGCCTCCGCCGCCGCCATGTCTGCCTCCTTTCCTTCCAGGCTTTCCTTTTCTTTCTTTGGGCACCGAGTGCCCGTCCAGGCCTATTCCCCAACCCCACCTATAAAAATGCCAGGTATACTTGTCCGTTTTAACTTGAAAGTGTCTGCTCGCAGCAGGGAAGGAGGTCGAGTGCAAGTGCAGAAGTGCTTTCGCACAACGGCCTCGTCCAGAATCCGCGCCATCACGCACTTCTTCTCCGCCTCCGCCGCCGCCATGTCTGCCTCCTTTCCTTCCAGGCTTTCCTTTTCTTTCTTTGGGCACCGAGTGCCCGTCCAGGCCTATTCCCCAACCCCACCTATAAATATGCCAGTTATACTTGTCCGTTTTAACTTGAAAGTATCTGCTCGCGGCAGGGAAGGAGGTCTAGTGCAAGTGCAGAAGTGCTTTCGCACACTGGTCTCGTCCAGAATCCGCGCCATCACGCACTTCTTCTCCGCCTCCGCCGCCGCCATGTCTGCCTCCTTTCCTTCCAGGCTTTCCTTTTCTTTCTTTGGGCACCGAGTGCCCGTCCAGGCCTATTCCCCAACCCCACCTATAAATATGCCAGGTATACTTGTCCGTTTTAACTTGAAAGTGTCTGCTCGCAGCGGGGAAGGAGCTTCTCAAGACCCACTACTTCGCGGGTACGCACGATACCGTGCCAAAAAGCTGACTGAGCTGAAACTGAGAGACTACTGAAAGCCCATCGCCAACGCCCTAGAATGCAGCAGTGCACAGAACGTATCTGCCTGGCTGTCCAGCCCACTGTGGTGATTCAGCCTCACAGCAGAGTTGTCCCAATCTCACAGGTCTAGTGCAAGTGCAGAAGTGCTTTCGCACAATGGCCTCGTAGACAAGCACACTGCTTGCACGGGGTGAGCCAATTCTGTGCTCAACTTGGCTGCTGAAGTGCCGATTGGCCGCTCACGTCGTGTGAGACGATGAAGTCAGCTGCTGTTGTTCTTCTACAGCTTCTTGCCGCCCGATTCTGTCGTTTTGTTTGTGCGCACGTGTGTAGTTCCTATTTGATAGGTATAACATGATATGCCAACCGTCTCTTTTCAATAATGACAAACGCGTTTGCTACCATGAGAAAACGGGGACTGAAAGCCTAGCTAAGGAGGGACAAGTCGGACAGACTGCCTTCTGGAAAAAGCAGTCTCGGCAATTTTATGGAGAGGGGTTTGTGCGCGCGCACTAGCGGAACTCCACCTGCTTGGTGGTTTCATGTAGTACGCTGCCAAGTACTAGTTTTAGTACCAACGATGCACTGTCAACACAAAATGGGAGAAATCGCAAGCTCGAAAAATGCGGAGGGGCCGCCTGGGGCCTCGTTGACATCGGTGAAGAAGCTCTGCGCGTTGCGTGCAAGGCCGCAGTACTGGCTTCGAAGCCGCGCCTGCACAAAGCGCCGCTTTTCGGCGTCGGTGCACTTTTCGCCGGCTCCAACCCTGGCGGCTAGGGCAAGGCAGGCGGCGCCGGTTTGCAAGGCGGGGCTCCGCAAATCGCCGGCTTGGGCTTCGGCGCGGCGGCCCCGCAACTGGCTTCCCGTGTTAGTGTCGCCTTTTAGGAAAAGGTGCCTGTAGGTAGGCGACACTAACACGGGAAGACGGTTCTCAATAGGGTTCCCAGTATTTGCATGGAGAATGTCTCATCCTCACCCACGGCTTCCCGTGTTAGTGTCGCCTTTTAGGAAAAGGTGCCTTTAGGTAGGCGACACTAACACGGGAAGACGGTTCTCAATAGGGTTCCCAGTATTTGCATGGAGAATGTCTCGTCCTCACCAACGGCTTCCCGTGTTAGTGTCGCCTTTTAGGAAAAGTTGCCTTTAGGTAGGCGACACTAACACAGGGGTGGGTAGGTACAGCCTGTTGCGGGAAGGCCAATACTGAGAACGTTTTGTTTGTGCGCACGTGTGTAGCTCCTATTTGATAGGTATAACAAGATACGCTCTCTTTTCAATAACGACAAACGCGTTTACTACCATAAAACAAAAAAACGGGGACCGAAAGCCTTAGCTAAGGAGGGACACGTCGGACAGACTGCCTTCTGGAAAGATGCAGTCTCGGCACTTTCTGGAAGGGGGAGATCCCAGAAATACTCGACGTAGCTGCTTTAACTCCGAGTGGAAGGGAGCAAATATAGAGGTAGAGGGGCAAATACAATACAAACACAATCTGACTTGTTCTTCGCTTACACCACCGTGTGTTGTTTTTTCACTCAGGACTTTGCCCTGTTGTGTGTATGTGATTTGTCGTGGAGGGGTAGACCCGCATGACCTCACGTCTGTTCAACACGTGGTTCGGTAGTTACAGCACTTGGGATCCCTTCGGTTCTTTCTGCAGTATCGTCGAGCATTTCCTTCGAAGCTGGCGCTTGTGTAAAAAGAAAACAGAAGATTTGGAAGGATTCGCAAGAAACTCGAAAATGCGGGATCGCCTGGGGCCTCGTCGACATCGGTGAAGAAGCTCTGCGCGTTGCGTGCAGGGACCGCGGCGCCGCTACTTCCGTCTCTGCAAGCAGAGTCCGACCGAGTCCTGACTGCCGCAAATAACCTAACGCTACGATAGGCTGCACTAGTAGTAGTAAGTTTAAACTTGTTTTGCAGCAACAATCTGTGTCGATAGACTGCACAAGTCGTAGTAAGTGTGAGATAGTGACAGCGACTGTGGACACGGCCCTCGCAAGCTACATTTTCAAAAATGTCGGAATGCTGGTCTTCTTGACCGTAGCTCTGAAACTTTCATGTCATCAACGTAAGTGGGTGTATGTAGTAGTAGTAGTATGTGCCGTCTGCCGAAGCAGCCGGAGACAGCAGGCGCAGGGGGCAGGTCTTGCTTTACTTTTCTCTTCTTCATGGAGACCCGCCCCCGGCATCCCGACTGTCCAATCAGGTTGCGCCTATTGTGATGAGGTGGTTGACCAGGCCCCCACGAAGCCTTATACACAACACGGCTACAACACGAGGATGCAGCCCTGCTTAGGTGTGCACTCAGCCATCACTGCTAAGCACCCCCCGACCGGTCGATTTGCCATTTTTGTGGCCCTCTATTCGCCGAGCGGTGCTGTCAGCACTTGTTCCGCGTCGCATCAAGTACATGATGCTGGCGGTTGGGGGATCGGCGACCGCGACTCAATTAAGGTGCGGTCAACAGTGTCGCCACGTGAAGCCCCCCCCGTGACGCACGCACGCATAGCTCAAAAACTAGGCATGTAAAGGTTTTTTTCTCTGAGCCTCTGCTTCATTTAGGCGTCGCTTGCTGATACCAAACTTCTCATGGACGTACGCAAGAAGAGATGCCTGCTCGGTTGCGGTATCCTCATTTGATACAACTACCGGTTGTCTGCTGTATTGAGCGGTCCCAAGACGGGTTTCGATAGCCTCCAGAGCATTCACACAGCGTTCACAGCTCTCTGTGTAGCTGTGGCCTGGTGCTGTTCTGAACACACTGAGAGCGCGTGCTATAGAAACAAAACCTACCACAGCGCGACGAGACAGAGGCGAACCGACCAGTTTGTAACGTTGTGGTTAGTTCTTGTGCGAATTATCTTTTTCTTGGACTATCTTTTTAGAACTAGCAATCTTGTGTGTATGCCCTTCAATGTATTGTGCAGGCTAAAAAGACGTGCCACGTGTTTTGGTGGTTGATCAGAATTCCTTACCTGAATACACACAAGTGGGAAAACGATCAACCGGCACGCACAAACAATTCTCAGAAATCTGTACGCACGCGGGACCAGAAACAAAATAAGACGCGTCACTGGCTAACCACACGGAAAATGACGAGGGGAGGGAATTGTTTTTCGTTGAACGCTTTGCCCTGGACGTTTGTTTCTTGGTACAAGGCGCAAGGAAACGCCGTGGATGGCCTGTGACGCGTTCTTTATTCCTCCAACATTGCATGTTTGGTAAAGAACATTTCCGGAGTTGGGGCTTGCACTGATGAACGAAGCAACGGACGATCAGCATCAACTGACCAAATGTGATGAAAATGATAAGGCAAAAGTTTCTTGTTCTTCGCGTGGACAGGGTATAAACCTCTCTGGGGGGGTTTTCCTGTATTAGCACTTTTTCGTTGGCTTCGTTTTCTCTTTTATGTGCAACCGTTGTTCCGGAAATGTTCCCGTCAGTACAGATGTACCAGGGGACTTTAAAAACCCGGTGTCCCGGTGTCAGACACCGGGAAAACGCGGTGTGTCAAAAAAAGAGGGGGAAAAAAAAAAGTCAGAAAATTTCTGGGTATTTTTTTTGGACAAAGTTCCGTATCCGGAGCCGAAGTTTTGGAATAAACCTTTGTATGGGCTCACTAGTTTCTAAAAGGGCCTTTGTATGGACAGCAGAGTTTTGCAAAATACCCTTGTATGGACACAAGGTTTGCAAAATACCCTTGTATGGACAGAAGATTCTGAATAAATACCCTTGTATGGACACACACATTCTCAAAAGGGACCTTGTATGGACAGACTTTTTTGGTCCCTTACATGGACGGCAGATAATCAAAAATACCCTTGCATGGAGAACCTACCCTTATATGGACGCCGTACTTTCGAAAAGTCCCTTGTATGGACGACATACTTTTGAAAGGTCCCTTGTATGGACACCTGACTTTTGAAAAGTCCCTTGTATGGACACCTGACTTTTGGAAAGTCCCTTGTATGGACACCTGACTTTTGAAAAGTCCCTTGTATGGACGGCATACTTTTGCAAAGACCCTTGTATGGACACCTGACTTTTGAAAAGACCCTTGTATGGACGACGTATTTTCGAATACCCTGGTGCACTATTGTGTCTGGAAGCCTGCTCTCCATTGCAAACTTGTGTGGACGACGTACTCGAATACCCCTGTGCACTATTGTGAGCTGCATTGCGTAAACTCTGTTGGCAAAACCGGGTCTTTGGCGTCTGAGACGAACGAGACGGACTCCGGGAATGCATCAGACAACGAAGACGAAGACGAAGATGAAGACGAAGACGAAGCTGTTGGGACTGCCCCTGTGTCACCGGACACAACTTCTGTGTTGCCAGTGGTGGGTGCACTTTTTCCATCGGCCGACAGTTTTTATGAACGGGTGCTAACGGTCTGTTACCTTCAGCGACGAAGCTCCGGCGTTCACAGAGAGCAACCCGTATTTTGCTGCCATCAGAGCAGTAGATCCGGACTCGCGTAGTCGGGTGTACACCAAGCGCGATGAAGAAGGCAGGCGGTTTACATTTTGTTTCCTGGCCTTCGGGGCCGCGATCCGTGCGACCGCCCACGTGGTCCCACTGATAAGCATTGACACCGCGCACATGGAAAGGGGGGGGGTGCTTTTCAGTGCTGTTGGCATCGACGCCAACCTCGGCACAATTCCCATTACGCTTTGGGAACCACGGAAGATACAGAGTCATGGTCTCGATTCCTTCAAAATCTGAGCGAAATACACGCTGGCAGCAACTTTGGCCTCATTTCTGACAGGGACAAAGGACTCGAGGCTGCTGTGGAAGGGGTTCTCCCCAGGACACCGAACTTACTTTGCCGGGAACACATAAAGCGGAACGTGGTTTCTTCTCTGGATTGTTCTGACACGGCATGATGTCGCTCTTTGATGCCTTTTCATACCCTTTCCACTCAGAATGTGAAGGCTCCAATTTCACCGCAGCTTTGCTAATATGTACATGGGTGAACCCCAACATCAGATCATTCCACGGGTCGACGTGCAGCAAGCAGGTCTCACTACACCGTGCAAGGGACTTTTCCAAAATCAGGTGTCCATATATAAGAATATAAGGGACCTGGAAAGTTTGTCCATACAAGGGGCTATAAAAAAATATCTCGTCCATACAAGGGACTTTTTCAAAGTCAGGTGTCCATACAAGGGAATTTCGAAAGTTTGCTGTCCGTACAAGGGACTTTTTCAAAGTCAGGTGTCCATACAAGGGACGTGCCCCTTTTTTTTTTCCAGATTTCTGTTTTGTCACTGTGTATGCTGGAAACTCTCGTGGAACTACTGGCGGAACTTTCTTTCGTGGGAAGGGAAACTGGTGGTGGAAAAATTTCTCACGACAGAAAACTGATGGAATTTTTCTCGTGGAAACTACTGGCCGAAATTTCCTTTGTGGAATACTGTCGGTGGAAATTTTCTCTCACGACAGAAAAGTGATGGGAATTTTCTCGTGGCGGAAACCTGGCGGAAATTTCTCTCGTGGCGGAAACCTGAAGGAAATGTTCTCGTGGAAACTACTGTCGGAAATTCTTTCGTGGGAAACTGTTGGTGTAAAATTTTCTTACGACAGAAAACTGACGGAAATTTCTCTCGTGACGGAAACCGATGATGGAAATGTTCTCGTGAAAACTACTGGCGGAAATTTGTTTCGTGGGAAACTGGTGGTGGAAACTTCTCTCGTGACAGAAAACTGGTGGAAATCTTCCCGAGGCGAAAGCTACTGGCGGAAATTTCTCTCGTGGTGGAAACCTGGTGGAAATGTTCTCGTGGAAACTACTGGCGGAAATTTCTTTGTGGAATACTGTTGGTGGAAATTTTCTCACGACAGAAAACTGATGGAAATTTTCTCGTGGCAGAAACCACCGGCGGAAATATCTTTCATGGGAAGCTTGGCGGAAAACTTTTCGAACAGAAATTGTTGGTGGAAATGTTTTCTAACGGAACCCATCGGTGGAAATTTCTCGTGGCAGAAACCACCGGCGGAAATTTCTTTCACGGAAAACTGTTTTGCGATCTTCGTACTTAGCTGGCTGGCCAGAAAGGCGCCAAAAATTTTCCGCGCCTGCGGCGCAGGTATTTTGGCTGAGTATCTTTTCCGTAATGGGGCTACCGCATTATTTGCATTCTGTGCACAGTGTTCCACCGTGGCAGGCAATGCAGGGGCGTTGTGCAGGACGAAAACCTGCTGCAGCCGGTGAACAACCAACGTGTTTCCGTCCATCTGTTTAGCTGTAAGTGCGACCGTCAAAATTTCCGCGCCTGCGGCGCAGGTTTAATTGACATGTCAGCCAACCTAGTTGTGACGAGCCACCCTGGTGCCCATCTGCTTTGATCCGTAAGTGCGACCGTTTAAAAGTTTCCGCGCCTGCGGCGCAGGGCTCCTTAAGAAACACAAAACCGCCACAAGAAGAGTTGCTGGATCGGTGTTCCGGAGTTTAACGCTGGTTCAATCGTGCACCAGAGGCGGCACACGCACGCAGAAGCCAGAAGGTGGCTCACTACCACAAAATATATCGCTGCGCGGGCAGGTCTCCCCCCACCCGAAGCGTCAACACAGCCTACTGTGCGGGTCGGGGCTACAATAGGGTCACCGCTGAATGCCGTGTGATTCCCCAAAACCCCGGTTTAGGGCGTAGATTTTCGTCCCAAGGCATCCCTGCTGCCCAAGTGTTGGGGCTTTATTTCCCTTCTCTGGGGAAGAGCTGCCGCGCCAAACCTCGCTTCTTTGTACCACATGCGGAGAAAAGAGAAAGAGAGACATAAATAGAGACAGAGAGGGTTTGGAGGAGGACGCTGGCGTGCGTCGGGGCCAGTGAGAAGCACCGGCCACCTTGCTAGATAAATCCTGCCGCGGAAAAGGAGCCCTTTCATTCGCTGGGGTCAGCACCCCTGCGGAGGCCCTCTTCCGTGTGCCTTCACGCGGAAGGAAACAGTAGGCATTATTTAAAGACGCCGCGCCCCCCTCCCCCCCCTCAATCTCTCAGTCTCTGGTGTCCAGGTCGGCGACCATGTTCTCGCCCGGAACCAGATGGGTGAGCACGTCCGCATCGCGCAGGCGCTCCTGCATCTCAACGATGAGGCGGTTTTCCGCTGGGTGCGGGGACGCAAGCTTTCGGTGGCGGCTCTCGGCCGTGCTGTTGTCGTGGAAGACATCCAGCGTCACCCACCCAGTCGTGACGTGTCGAGCCAGCAGGACGCCAAGAATCGCCGTCACCAGCTCGCGCCGCCGAATCGGCGTCGGCGGAGCCAGCCTCGCCAGCCGATCCTTCCATCTCCAGCTCTCGCGAGCGAGGACGGTCCGTCGCGTCGGATCCAGGACGACCACCCCACCTCCCTGGTCGGATGCGTCCGTCCAGACGTGCACTCGCCGCGCTGGGCGCCTGACTCTGCGGGGGGAAGCGTCCCCCAGCCAGCGATCACCAGCTTCCAGCTCCGCGAGCAGCTCCTGCGGGAGCTCCACGAGCGTGTCCCAGTCGCGGTAGGTGAGGCACCTGCCACTCACCAGTCGGCTCGCACGCAGCAGCCCGGGATACGCCGCCGCCGGGGACCTCATGACGTACAGTGCCCAGCGCAGGCACCCGATACGCTGTGCCAGGGCCCGGAAGGACGTCACGCGTTGCGGCTTGTTCGCGCGGCAGACTGCTGCCCATTCCCGCGGGATCGCGATCGTCTTTGTAGCTAGGTCCAGATCCAGACCGTTGAAGGTACCGACTTGCGAGGGGCCTTGCGCCTTGTCCTCCCGGATCTGGATCCTGGTGTCGGCAAGCACGGCCCTCAGGCTCCGCTCGTCCCGGACGACGTCGGACCTTGTCCAGCCCCCGTAGGCTATGTCGTCGTAGATCGCCAGACTGCGGCTTCCGATGCCGGCCAGTCGGCGGACCCCCAGGGTCGTCAGCTGGGCGATCGCCGGCGCGCGCGCAATGCCCGGGACGGCTATCCGGAAGACGTAGTACGCGTTGGCCGCCCTAAACCCCAGGTAGTCCGCCAGCGCGTCGGACACCGGAAGCTGGTAGAAGTAGCCCAGCAGGTCTAGGGTCGCGAACCAAGCGTGGTCCAGGACGAAGCCCTCCACATCCCTGAGCGACGGGGTGATGGGGGACAGCGGTTGGGAGGTGCGGCTGTCAAAGGGCCTGCCATCGATCAGCAGACGGGTCTCTTCCTTCCCCTTTTTCGGGATTTTGAACACCTTCAGAGTGATCCGCGGCCTCTTTTCGACTCTCCTAACGACGCCACTCTGCAGCATCACCGCCAGGTCGGCCTCAGTGATGTCCGAGCTCGGTGGAGCGTGGTGCCTCTCGTGCGAGAGGAGCATGGGCTCTCGCGTCAGCTGGCGCAGGACGCGAATCTCGTCCTCCCACAGGCCTCGCTCGACCTTCCCGTAGTCGGCCTTTGTGACCGGCATGGTGTCGATGGGCCCGCGGGACGTTCTGTACACCGGGCTCGGTGCCTTCGTGTACGTCCTCGATGCCAGTTCCGATAGCGCCTCTTCCTGAGCCCGAACCCCTTCGACGTGCGTGCTCACGTCCCCGCGCAGCAGCCAGTCTTCCAAGGTCACCGCCCTGTCGAAGTCGGCCTCGCTCTGCTCGCCCATGTCGCCCCGTAACCGGCTTTCCCCCCATGCGAGCAGGCGGTCCAGATACCCGGCTGCCCCGGGATGGCGGCTGTTTGCCCAGTCCCGCAGGGGATGCGAGCTCTTCAGGTCCTGTGCGTACTCGGGGCAGAACGTGCTCGTCCTGGCCGCACCCTTCACCTTGAGCACGCCATCAGGTCGCCGCTCACCGGCGTGTGGAGCAGCAGCGACGCGCGAGCCGTCCTCACGCTGTCCGGGGTCAGGCAGCCCCAGAGATAACGCTTCAACGTGTCCTTGGACTGGTGACGGGCCATGAGCAGGAGGTCCTCCCAGCCCGCCCCGCTTCTGGCCAGGTGCTGGAGCGCCCCTCTCTTCCAGCTGTGCTCTGCACAAACCGGGAACAGCTTCCTCGCTTCCCGCAACAGCTTCCTCGTCGTGGCCTCGGTGAAGCGAGCCCCCCGCTGCACCCACCTGCTTACTCGCAGCGCCACGCCCAGGGGGACCCGGTAAGTCACCTCTGACTCCCTCATACGTAGGCTCGCCTCCTTCGTGGTCCACCACGAAACTCGGAGCAGACCCGGCCCCACGATGACCACGTCTGTCGGGGCCAGGGCCCGCAGGTCCGCCATCCGCAGCGCTCCCGCCCACGCCAGGCAGGCAGCCACCGTCACCTGCTCGTCGCCGCCCCTGACCAGCCCCTCGACGAGGGTCCGTTGCTGCTCCAGCGTGATCCGGGGGGCATGCGCCGGCACTTCCCTGCGCTCGAGCCTGGCTTTGAGGATGGCCTTCTTCATGGCCGCCAGATCCCC
>JAPJBO010001055.1:0-73886 GCA_030068145.1 Diplonema papillatum
ACCGTGGACGTGGTGTTTGAAATCGCCTCGCAGATTGAAGAGGCTCTCTTGACGGGAAAGGAGCTGTACGGCGTGGCCCTAGACTTTGCCAAGTGCTTCGACAAAGTGCCACGAGACGTCGTGCTGAAGCTGGTGGGGGATCTTGGCCTCCATGAGAGAATTCTCGGGCCGCTGCGCGATGTTTACGCGCGACTACGAAGGCGGTACAAGTTGCACATGGGGCTGGGAGACATCTTTTACACCACCAACGGGATACTGCAGGGCTGCCCCCTGAGCGTGATCCTCATCAACGCGCTGCTGTCCATCGTGGTGCGCAGAGTGGACGACGTGGGGGGGGTGACGAGCGAGTCCTTCGCGGACGACCTCACCCTCCTGACGCGTCTCAGAGAAGCATGCTTGCAGGACGCCTTGGTGGAAGTCGACAGGTTTTGTGCGAACACCGGCATGTCGATCGGGATACCGAAGACGTTCGCTTTCGGGACGCCGAAGGGGTACGAAGCGAAGTTGAAGATAGGTGGCACCGACATCGTGACGAAGGAAGAGCTTACAATCGTAGGATGTCTGGTCGGCACGAAGCGGACACGCAGAACAACGGACCTGCGCTACGACCAGCGTGCAGAGGAGGCCGAACGGTTGGGAGCCTGCCGATCTCGATGACGCAGAGGTCGGGACTAGCGGCGATGGCAGTTCTACCGGCGGCGACGTACGGCTCGAGTTCGCGCTCCCGACGGTGCGGGGGCTGGGAAAGTTCACCGCAGCACTACTCAGAGGCGTCTGGGACCCGGTGAGACTGCATAGGGCGCAAGAGGCCGTGTTGGGCATTCTCAACAAGGCCCACTTGCTCGACCCATACGCAGTGCTGCCGTATCGGTCACTCGGCATGATCGCAGAAGTGTGCCGAAAAAGGCCGGCGTGGAGGGCCCGCGTCGCAACAGTTCGACGGGCGTATGGCAGCAGAATCCGCGCATGGGGACCGGTCGGTATTGCGGCCGAGCATGCAAAAAAGCTCGGTATACGATGGACGGAAGATTTCGACAACGCCGAGGACGAGGCAGGGAATGTGCTGAGGCTGGTGCGACAAAGCAAGGGGGAGCGAGGGCACACCCTGAGAAAGCTGATTCGCGGCTGGCGACTAGGGGAGCTTGAGAAGAGGCGGGTAGACTTCGATGGGGTACGGGCAGGTGTAGAGTACGTCGCGACGAATGCCTACGGGCTGAAGGCGTCGACAACGCTGACGGCTGCACGGGACGTTGCCGAGGTCGGGCTGGGTCGGTGATGACGGAGTCACATGCTGCCAAGCTGTGGGGAGGTGACGGGCTGTGCAGACGCTGTGACGAGGCGACGGAAGAAACTCTGGGCCACATTTGGTGGCAGTGCCGGGCGTACGAACGAATCCGAGGGCAACACCATATGCCGAAATTGTTGGCGCGGATCGCTCGACTTGGCCCCCGTGCCTGCAAGAACACGGGATTCTGCCGAAGGGAAGTCGAGTCAACATCGAAGTGCTGCACACGTTCATGGCGGAGGTCATGCACGAGAGACGACGGCTGGAGAGAGAAGGAAGAGACCGGGCGGTCGGCCACCCCTGGAGACAATTGCACCCTGACGACTGCCCCCCGCGCCGGCTGAATTTCGAAGCGATCGCTGGACCGGGGACCTTCGCGGCGGTCGGAGGAGAGAGGTGGTTCCGGGCGCTGCAGTATTGGCTGGATGGGATGTGCTGGTCGGTGCGGGTGACGTGTCGACGGCAGAGCTCGCATCGACTTTGAGGTATACACCGGATTCGACCTTCCAGGCAGTGTCGTAGCAACGACGGACGGGACACCGTTGAGCATGCGTGCGAGGGTACTCGCAAGGCTTTTGAAGACCGTCGGGGACGCGCTGGAGCGGAACGGCGACGAACCGCCTCTGCCGGGAAGGAAATTGGAGAAGATAGGGTCGTTGAGAACGGTGGGAGCCCCGCCGTGCCTCACGGGGTACGAGATGAGGCCAATCTTCCGTGGTGGTACGGAGACGATGGAAGTTCTCGAGACGCAGCTGACGACGGCTCGGCACGAGTTCAACGGCGAGGCGTGGGGGATGGACCTTTTCCCGACGTACGGAGGTGGAAGGGCGGAGCGCGCGGCGAGATGGGCGGTGTTCAACGACGCTACGGAGAAGAAGAAAGGAAAGAAGACGGCAGTCGTCGGAGGGGATCCGTGGTACGTGCCGGAAGGGGCTCCCCGACCCGAAAAGTGGGGAGAGCGGGTGTGCCACGAGCACCAGAAGGTGAAATGCGACGGGTGCAAGCGCCAGGGCAAGTCGGTGGCGTGGTGCTGTAAGGCCCACCACAAGGAAGACGACGGCCTTGCGGTGAAGTTCTGCGCGCAACACCGCCTGACGCAATGCGCGACGTGCAAGACGATCGCGGAGTGCTGCCGCAACGGACACCACCGGTGCCTTGATCATGGCATGCCGACGTGTGCGCACTGCAGCCGGCTCGCGGACTTGCGGAGTCGAAGGCCGAAACTGTGCTGTCGGAAGGGTCACCACCTGGCGGCCGTGGCGAGGAGTTATGAGGAGAAGAGAGGAGAAGGCGAGCGAGAGCCCGCAACATCAACGCCGACATCAGCAACGAAGGTCGGGAAGACGGCATCAACGCCAGCGAAGAAGCGGCAATCGGACTCCGCGGCGGAGCCGGTACCGAAAAGACGCAAAGGACGCGTCGATGCGCCACGACCATCGCCCAGGCGCCGAGAAAAAGCAGAAATCGACGCGCAACCGATGAACCTCGACGAGCAATCGAAGAAGAAGCGAAGCACCAAACGCGCGCCTGAGCGCGACGATCAAGACGAGCTAAAGAGGCGAAAGCATGACACTTCACGTGCGAAGAGATAACCGCGCCGTCGGCGATGCAGATTATCGCCACAGATTCTTTGCATTCTAACCCAAAACTACTACACTCGATTACACTATATTACACTGATGCAGATTATCGCCACAGATTCTTTGCATTTTAATCCAAAATATTACACTGACTGAGATGGTCGCAACGATGAGGCCGAAGACACCCCCGGCGATGCCCGTAGACCGAACCCCGATCAAGAAGAAGGCGCCGAAGACGCCCGTCGCCACACCGACGAAGCAGAAGACGGGACGGGCCGAGGCTCCGTCTGAAGACGTCCACATGACGCAACCGAAGCGTCCGCTGGGGACGCCGGGGAAGTCACCGTTGGCGAAGACGAAGAAGGCGCACCAACCGGCGTCGGCGAAGCGTTCGTGACTGACGAACGACGGGATGCGTGGCGGTGGAGAGACGCACGAAACGCTGGGGTTAAGGTTGAGAGAAGCCGCGGACGCGATGGGAGCGAGTGTGCAAGAAGTCCCTGGGGACGGGGCCTGCCAGTTCGCAGCGGTCGCAGCCGGACTGCCGGGGTGGTCGGTAAGGAGACTTCGTGCACGGGTTGTGGACGCGATGTTGGAAGACCCGACATTCAAAGCACATTTCGCGCCGTCCGAAAGGTACGGCAGCTGGTTTGCTTACGTGGAGGCAATGCGGGGGCCGTACGAGTACGGGGACGAGATGACGTTGACGGCAGCCGCGACGGTCACCGGAGCGGTACTCTGGGTGCTGGACAGCAGGAGGCCGCACATCCTGCGACGATACGCACCTCGCGTGGGCGCCACGGGGCAGCAGACGGCGGTCACGTACGTTCCGGAGCACTACGACCGGCTCCTGCTCCCGGGTACCACATTGGCGGAGCTGGCGCTACATGCAGACACGGTGGAAACTGTGGAGTTGAGCCGGGTCGAGCACGCGGTGAGGGTCGCAGCACATGAAGGAACGGACGCCAGGTCGCAGCAGGTGCCGCCGAAGCGGGACGGGGGCGTGTTACAAGGAGGAAGGGAGACGCTGAAGTTCGGGACGATAAACATGACATCTCTCGGGGGGAGGGCACACTTTTTGGATTGTGCCGCTGTCGACATTCTGGCGGTACAGGAGACGCTTTTGACCGACTGGGGTCAGAGGGAGTTCGAGGACGGCGTCAGGCGAGACTGGAAGTCGCTGTGGGGGGAACCGTGTCGGGAGCGACTTGACCGGCAGGGCAAAGCATCACCGTGGATAGCGGAAGCCGGCGGAGCGGGTGTTGCAGTCTTTGCGAAGAAACCGGCGCCGGCCTTCGTGGTCGGGAAGCCGTCACCGAGCCGGAGGTGGGTGCACGTGGCCGTCGGACTTGGAAGAGGAAACCAATTTTTGCATGTCTTCACACTGTATGCGAACTCGGGGGACAAGGCGGCGCCGGAGAGGGAGAAGATTATTGCGGAGGTGCACCGAGAAGCAGCAAGTCTCGGACGAGTACCGGTCATTGTGGCCGGCGATTTTAATGCGGAGCCCTCGTCGTCGGCGGCGATGTCGTGCATGCTGCGATCGGGATGGTACGACGCCGCAGAGATCTGCACCGATGGCGGTGCCCCGAAGACGTACGAGAAGACAGGGACGCGAGGCACACGCATCGATCACGTCTTGCTGAACGACGTCGCGATACACTCACTGGTAGCGAGCGAAACCACCGTCGTCGTAGACGCGGAAGGGCAGCGGGTGCCCAGCCACAAGATGGTGACGGTAGAGCTGGACATCACCGCGTTTGCAGACACATGTGAGAGGTACCGCATGCCAAGGTCCATGAGCCAGGTAGACGTGACGCACGAAGGACGGGCAGCAGCGCGGGCGGAAGAGTTGTTAGTGAAGCACCGGTTCGAAGATGCAGCACCAGATGACGTGGAAGCGCTCTGGGTGTCGGCGACTAAGGCGTGCGAGGGGTATCTGGTCGAGCTGGCGGAGAAACAGGGGTTGCTCGACGGGCCCGTTGCCGCCTATCAAGGACGGGGTGAGACAAGAAAGCCTAAGAGAGAACATTTTGCGTCCGTGACAGACACCGGGACGGGCGCGGGTACGTATGCCTCAAGCAGATTCCGGAAGATATTGAACGGCCTCGACGCCTACATCCGAGGGCTGCAAACACTGAGTGGGGAAGGACCCGGGTGCATGCCGAGATCGCTGGAGAAGACGTGGGAGAACGTAGTATCGGGACTGGAATCAATGGCCGGACGAGTACCAAAGGTGCGCGATTTGCCGCGACGCCCGCCGGACTTGAGCGTCGCCCAGACCTTGAGGCAGAAGCTGGAAGCGAGGAGCCGGTCACTGACAGCACAGGCGCGAAAGGGGAGAATAGCTCAGCTGGAGAGCAAGATGCAGAACTTCCACTGTGCAAACAGGGCGCAACTGCTTCCGTGGTGCAGAAGGAAGAAGGCGGACGGTCTGGTGGCGCTGAAAGTGGATGGCCGCTACACGGCAAATCTACGGGAGATCGACGCGACGTTGCAGAAAGAATGGGCGCCCATCAACCGGATGTACGCGAGTAGACCGGAACCGTGCTATGAAGCCTTCAAGGCGGAGTATGCGGAATACATCCGATGTCGACCGATGGTGTGCCGAGATTTGACGGGCGATGATCTGAGGAGCGTTCTTGGAAAGAAGCAGCGTGCCGGAGTCCCGGGCGTGGACGGATGGAGCACAGCAGAGTTAAAGAAGCTGCCACTGCCGTTGCTGAACGCCCTGGCGAAGGTGTTCAACGCGATAGAAGCGACCGGAACGTGGCCGAACGCGTTGTTGGAAGCCGCGGTCACGCTGATCCCGAAAGACGAAACCCTCGACCCGCTGGCATTGCGGCCCATCACCGTCACAAGCGCGGTCTATCGCTTGTGGGCGAGCACGAGGCTCAGGGACGTCGTCCAGTGGCAAGAAGGCTGGATAGCAGATAGCCAGCACGGGTTCAGGCCCAAACACGGAACCGTGGACGTGGTGTTTGAAATCGCCTCGCAGATTGAAGAGGCTCTCTTGACGGGAAAGGAGCTGTACGGCGTGGCCCTAGACTTTGCCAAGTGCTTCGACAAAGTGCCACGAGACGTCGTGCTGAAGCTGGTGGGGGATCTTGGCCTCCATGAGAGAATTCTCGGGCCGCTGCGCGATGTTTACGCGCGACTACGAAGGCGGTACAAGTTGCACATGGGGCTGGGAGACATCTTTTACACCACCAACGGGATACTGCAGGGCTGCCCCCTGAGCGTGATCCTCATCAACGCGCTGCTGTCCATCGTGGTGCGCAGAGTGGACGACGTGGGGGGGGTGACGAGCGAGTCCTTCGCGGACGACCTCACCCTCCTGACGCGTCTCAGAGAAGCATGCTTGCAGGACGCCTTGGTGGAAGTCGACAGGTTTTGTGCGAACACCGGCATGTCGATCGGGATACCGAAGACGTTCGCTTTCGGGACGCCGAAGGGGTACGAAGCGAAGTTGAAGATAGGTGGCACCGACATCGTGACGAAGGAAGAGCTTACAATCGTAGGATGTCTGGTCGGCACGAAGCGGACACGCAGAACAACGGACCTGCGCTACGACCAGCGTGCAGAGGAGGCCGAACGGTTGGGTGCCTTACCGATCTCGAGGGCGCAGAGGTCGGGGCTAGCGGCGATGGCGGTTCTACCGGCGGCGACGTACGGCTCCGAGTTCGCGCTCCCGACGGTGCGGGGGCTGGGAAAGTTCACCGCAGCACTACTCAGAGGCGTCTGGGACCCGGTGAGACTGCATAGGGCGCAAGAGGCCGTGTTGGGCATTCTCAACAAGGCCCACTTACTCGACCCATACGCAGTGCTGCCATATCGGTCACTCGGCATGATCGCAGAAGTGTGCCGAAAAAGGCCGGCGTGGAGGGCCCGCGTCGCAACAGTTCGACGGGCGTATGGCAGCAGAATCCGCGCATGGGGACCGGTCGGTATTGCGGCCGAGCATGCGAAAAAGCTCGGTATACGATGGACGGAAGATTTCGACAACGCCGAGGACGAGGCAGGGAATGTGCTGAGGCTGGTGCGACAAAGCAAGGGGGAGCGAGGGCACACCCTGAGAAAGCTGATTCGCGGCTGGCGACTAGGGGAGCTTGAGAAGAGGCGGGTAGACTTCGATGGGGTACGGGCAGGTGTAGATTACGTCGCGACGAATGCCTACGGGCTGAAGGCGTCGACAACGCTGACGGCTGCACGGGACGTTGCCGAGGTCGTGGCTGGGTCGGTGATGACGGAGTCACATGCTGCCAAGCTGTGGGGAGGTGACGGGCTGTGCAGACGCTGTGTCGAGCCGACGGAGGAAACCCTGGGCCACATTTGGTGGCAATGCCGGGCGTACGAACGGATCCGAGCGCAACACCAGTATGCCGAAATTGTTGGCGCGGATCGCTCGACTTGGCCCCCGTGCCTGCAAGAACACGGGATTCTGCCGAAGGGAAGTCGAGTCAACATCGAAGTGCTGCACACGTTCATGGCGGAGGTCATGCACGAGAGACGACGGCTGGAGAGAGAAGGAAGAGACCGGGCGGTCGGCCACCCCTGGAGACAATTGCACCCTGACGACTGCCCCCCGCGCCGGCTGAATTTCGAAGCGATCGCTGGACCGGGGACCTTCGCGGCGGTCGGAGGAGAGAGGTGGTTCCGGGCGCTGCAGTATTGGCTGGATGGGATGTGCTGGTCGGTGGCGGGTGACGTGTCGACGGCAGAGCTCGCCATCGACTTTGAGGTATACACCGGATTGGACCTTCCAGGCAGTGTCGTAGCAACGACGGACGGGACACCGTTGAGCATGCGTGCGAGGGTACTCGCAAGGCTTTTGAAGACCGTCGGGGACGCGCTGGAGCGGAACGGCGACGAACCGCCTCTGCCGGGAAGGAAATTGGAGAAGATAGGGTCGTTGAGAACGGTGGGAGCCCCGCCGTGCCTCACGGGGTACGAGATGATCTTCCGTGGTGGTACGGAGACGATGGAAGTTCTCGAGACACAGCTGATGACGGCTCGGCACGAGTTCAACGGCGAGGCGTGGGGGATGGATCTTTTCCCGACGTACGGAGGTGGAAGAGCGGAGCGTGCGGCGAGATGGGCGGTGTTCAACGACGCTACGGAGAAGAAGAAAGGCAAGAAGACGGCAGTCGTCGGAGGGGATCCGTGGTACGTGCCGGAAGGGGTTCCCCGACACGAAAAGTGGGGTGAGCGGGTGTGCCACGAGCACCAGAAGGTGAAATGCGACGGGTGCAAGCGCCAGGGCAAGTCGGTGGCGTGGTGCTGTGGCCCACCACAAGGAAGACGACGGCCTTGCGGTGAAGTTCTGCGCGCAGCACCGCCTGACGCAATGCGCGACGTGCAAGACGATCGCGGAGTGCTGCCGCAACGGACACCACCGGTGCCTTGATCATGGCATGCCGACGTGTGCGCACTGCAGCCGGCTCGCGGACTTGCGGAGTCGAAGGCCCAAACTGTGCTGTCGGAAGGGGCACCACCGGGCGGCCGTGGCGAGAGGAGAAGAAGCAGCATCGAAGAAGAGGAAGGCGGAGCCGGAGGGCGCCGCGCCAGCGCCGAGACAGGCGAGACGTGAGAACGTGGTGTTCATTCTGCGGGAAGCAGCGGAAGGCGAGCGAGAGCCCGCAACATCAACGCCGACATCAGCAGCGAAGGTCGGGAAGACGGCACCAACGCCAGCGAAGAAGCGGCAATCGGACTCCGCGGCGGAGCCGGTACCGAAAAGACGCAAAGGACGCGTCGATGTGCCACGACCATCGCCCAGGCGCCGAGAAAAAGCAGAAATCGACGCGCAAGCGATGAACCTCGACGAGCAATCGAAGAAGAAGCGAAGCACCAAACGCGCGCCTGAGCGCGACGATCAAGACGAGCTAAAGAGGCGAAAGCATGACACTTCACGTGCGAAGAGATAACCGCGCCGTCGGCGATGCAGATTATCGCCACAGATTCTTTGCATTCTAATCCAAAATATTACACTCGATTACGCTCGATCAGGGGGTGGGTGAATCGGCTCATTCAATTGTTTTTGCTGGCTGTTAGGGAATTAAATTTGTTTTTGCTGGCTGTTAGGGAATTAAATTTGTTTTGCTGGCTGTTAGGGAATTAAATTTGTTTTGCTGGCTCGAAGGGAAATAAATTTGTTTTTGCTGGCTGTTAGGGAATTAAATTTGTTTTGATGGCTCGAAGGGAAATACCCCTAATTATTATTTTTCAAATTTCCCAATATTTATAAATTAAAAACTACATAAATTAGGAGCCAGACGGTATACGACAGTTTGGTCGAAATAAAATTCCAATGCACCGGCCTCTCTTGTGCCAACCTAGGGTGAAAAAGTTTCTGGCCGATTTTTGTCATCAACCAAGAAGTTTCTAAAGCTTGGGGGACGCGAACATTTGTTACAAGTGCAAAGAATGGCGTCTTCATCGTCGTAGCATACAAGTGGAAACCAAAAACCTGAGCCTATTGTCAAAATCCGATTCCTACCTTTCGTCTTACACCACCATGTCAGTCCGCAAATTTGTTTCAACACCACAGGAAGCAAAATAAAATACACGGTTTGCGAGACCAAATACGAAGCTCGCACCTCGAACGGGGGAGTGCGAGCTTGGTGGGCGATGGCCAGCGCGACGAGTTCATCGGATGTAATAGACTCTATTCTACCAACATCATCTGAACAGAACGTTCCAGCCGATGACGCGTCGTCCCCGCAACAGGCGAGCACCTCCACCAAAGACGATGATAATATATGCGGCATTTGTCTTGAAGCGGCCATCAGCCCAGTGATGTCTTCCTGCTGCAACAAGGTCATGTGTACAAGTGATGCGAGGCGGATGTACAGATGCCCCTACTGCCGAGCCGACCCCTTGGTTTGTGTTCCTCCCGTGGAATATGAGAGCTCCGCGGTAGCTGATCTTGAGATTTACGTCAGCACGTCTTCGTTCATGTGTGCTTTCACGGGATTCTTCGCGATGTTCTTCTTCGCGTACACTTCGTTCTTTATCATCTTCATGACAGTGGCCTCTAACGCACTCTACATGACCGTTGCCAGCTAGTGTTTACGCCAGCGGCTTTTCTTGTTTGCATACGAACCGACTTCTCGGTTCCTCGATCGAAGCCAAGATCAGAGGCGTCACGAGAACAAAAATGCCGTATTTCTAAAATGATGTTCGTTGAGAATGCTAGAAACCCCTGACACTGTCTTCATCAGCGAGGCCAGCAGCAACGGCTGTTCACCGAGGCAATCGTTGGCGTTGGCACTCACAATATCCGTTCGCAAAGTTCCGCGCCGCCCAGCAAGCGAAACTCCGCCAGTGGCAGTCTCGCCCGTGGATGCTACGTTCACCGCTGTCAGCAGTGCAGCGAAGGCCCGTCATGCGTCCGCCGCCGAAACGCCGCGGTAACAGGAGAGCCACGAGCGCTGCTGGTCCGCGCTGTCATCAGTAAAGCTCCTTCGAAGAAGAACGGAAATGACTTTTTTCTATGCGTACCGCGGTGGGTCACGCTTCGTGAGGGACTCGTTGGACCCCGTTGGACTTCCTAGAACAAGCCCTGATAGGGAGGCAGGAGGGCTTCCGGACAGCCTTTTTAGAAATACGATAGCCCACGCACTTTCCGCTCTACAAGAGAACCAAATTCGAGAACTCCAGATTAGAAGAGCTGGACTGGCCAGGTTTCATCCGTCCGTACACCCCCACTAGCCTTGCCCCCAAAAGATGGCACCACCGCGCGCATCAAGCCCATTCTTTTCTGTGTTGTATGTAGTAGTATCGAACCCAAGCATACCAACCTACCTCGTTGGCCAGCCACCAACCAGGCTTGCTTGGCGACGCCGTCCTTTCATGACAGGAGAATATATCGAACCTCATCCTTCGATCTCTCGGTTCGAGATCACAAGCTGATGGAAGGAGCTTCGGGTTGTGTTCTGGTTAGTTGTTTCGTCATTCCGTACTCGCCCCCTTCTGTTTCTTTACCACACCTCCTCTTTTCCCGGCGAAAACGGAATCTGCATGGGTTGTGGTTGCAAATGAACCCTGAACTTCTTAGTCAGGAGCCGTTGATTGACAGCGGTCGTTCCTAAGGAAGCTGCTATTAAGCTGCAACGCAAAGGGTGCATGAAAGAGACAAACCGACACAGAACAGAAGTAAGCTGGGCCGGAGATAGGTTGGACGCGCGACGACAGTGCAGATCATAAACTGACTGGTCAGCAGGACGTTAAGGAGCGACCACTGTCAGTTCTGTTCTTGTTGACATTCTTCCCGCGCCAATCTTGATTTGACGAACTTGCGCTATCAAAGAGGGAGATTCCCGCGAGAAAACCAGTTAGGGGCACGGCGCCGGGCGGGGCTTCTGGTCCATTGCATGACGCACTTCGGCACTGACCAGCCGCCACCGGCCCCGAAAACTCACACACAAATACACAGGACCCCCCTGAAAAGTTGCACCGATAAAAGGTTGGAGCGCAGTAAAAAGGGAGTTGAACGATTGTGTCCGGCCCAACATACATAAAGGGGGGGTAGACCTAGGGACCTATTATCCTAGGATAGTAGGTCGACTGGTTTTGGAATTAAATTTAACTTTTTAGTTTTTCAGCGGCGAGTTAAATTTTTATGGAAGTGGACCTATCCACCCGCTGTGAGTGTAACAACAGCACACCAAGTGAGAAGACGTGTGGAAACAGTCTAGAATGTAAATGTTGCCAACAAGCAAAAACGAGAGAGTGAAAACGAGAAAAAAGAGCTGTTAACACGGAAGAGGCTGATCAATGGTTTCTCAAAGACCGCGGTTTGGTGGTGTTTTGTGAACCAGCACACTCTCTCTGCCACCCTGTGGGTGCGCTTTGCTTTGCTGGCGCTGTGAAGAGGACGGCTGAAGTGCCGCTCCTCCTGGCTGGTGTGGACTATTTTCTGTTGTCTCAGTGCACTCAGAATTGGTCGGACCCGGTGCAGGTACAACTGATGCAGATACGGCTGGTGTGTCAACCTGTGGGTTGTTCTGTGGCACTTCTTCCCCCTCAGGTGACACCACTTTATCTTTAGCCATACTTCAACTTCCTTGACTTCTACCGCATCCAGCAGTGCAGGGATGAACGTCGCCAGGCGGCGAAAAAGAACGGGAATCGTGGGAGTGCCGTGTGGTATCATGCAGGGTCACAACCTTGTGTCTTTTTGGTAACAGGGATTTAGACCCAAAAAAAATGGCCACCCATTGTTTCTGGAAAAAAATTGGGGTCGAAAATTTTTTTTTTGGAACAAATACTGCGGTGATTTTTGATGAAGTTGAGGAAATTTTTTTCCCCACATTTTTTCTTGGGGGCCGTCGGCCCCGCGGCAGCGTTTACTACAAAGACACAAGGTTTTGACCCTGCATGGTATCCCAGTTATGTTCAAGGGATGAGGTGACAAAAGCTTTCACTAAAACATGGACATGGCTAGCCTAACCCATAACGAAAGCGTGCACTAAATATACAACCCGTAACCACATAGCCCTTTCTTGCTCTAAGAGAACCAAAAAACCGACCGCTTACTACAAGAAACAGTCTAGAACCCATTCATGAACGGTCACACGGAGACCCTAAAACCCCGGAATTTCAAGCGAACTTTAACTCTAAAAAAAATGCCACAGGGACGGGGGCTTGTGGCAGCCAAGCGTTCATAGCAATGTTGCTTTTCGATCCTTCGATGTTGACTCTTCCTACCCTAGACAAGCAGAATTGTGTACAGGTTGGCTTGTCCACCCGGGTTTCGACCGGACAGGTTGGTTTTACCAAACAATAATCAATATCGCGCCGAAGGCGCGAAGGAAAAAAACGCCACTGCAACAAAACCCTGGATAGCCATTGGATACAGCCTGGATAATAGCAATTTTTTAACGCCACTAGTTTTAATGTTCGCGAAAACTCCGGAAAAAATCGGGTGGATAATAGGTCTACCCCCCCCCCCCCCCCCCGGAAAGTTCAAGTCCTCATCGTGGCTTTAACGTCCGTATCCCCACCCTCCCTGCCAACGGGGGTGCTTATGGAAGCTGCAATGAAGGCTTAGACCGGTACGGGCTACATGGCAACCCCTGCTCAACATGTAGAACGTGGGGGGCCCTTGATCACATTCATTACGGGTGTGGTCGTGGTGTCGGTCGCAATAGTCGCTTTGCTAGCCAAAGAGAGAGATAGAGAGAAAAAGAGCGCCAGAGAGAAAAGAAAAGATAACGTTATCTTCCGGAAAAGAAGGGATACGCGAACCCCCGAAAAAATAATTACCCCCCAAAAAAAAATATACAGAAAAAAATAAAATAAAACACAAACGACGGTGACCCCCAAAACCTTTTTCAACCTTTCCAACACCCTTCAAGCTAAACCATTATACAACGACCCCCCCCCCCCCCCCTTTATACTGTAGTTCCTTGTTAATTCAGTGTTTTGTCAGGCTGGAAAAGGATATTGAACACGTGTCGAAAACCAACGTGTTAAAAAAAGGGAAAGAACCTTACGGTGACATGGTAGAAGATGACCCGCAGATGGCGCGTCGTGACATTGAAGGATATGAGAGTTTATGTGCGCGAGAAGCACGGCTGGATGCGTCTTTAAGAGCACTGCAACAATTGCTTAAATCGGCTACACGAAGCCGACAGCGCGATGAAGAAGAAGTGTTGCGCGCTGCGATGCCTTTTGTAGAAGAACGGCTGCAAAGCCTTCGCAACAGGCTTCGCGCGCTGAAGGCTAAACCTGTCGTGATTATGCACGAGAAGGAAGTTGAGAATAGACTGCTGGCGGAACAGCTGCGTGCTGTGCAACAGCTATTGAAAGGTGCAGAAGGACGTTATCCCCGCAAACGAAGCCGTTCCCAGCGGAAATCTCGTCGCTCAACCCCTTCTTCGGCATCTGTATTCACATCCTCTTCTGCCTCTTCACGAAACAGTAATACCAATGACAGCACCCATTCCACCAGCTCGCCAGCTACATCGTCCTCTCCGCCGCCTTCCGCCTCTCCGCTCCTTTTCCCTCATCCCTACCTTTCTCAAGCTCTCTTCTGCACGTGTCCGTACCACTGCAACGTGCACTCTGCCGACAAAGGTATGCTTTCAGCATAGTTGCTGATGTGGTTGCAGTCGGAGCAGAGGTGCCCGAGTATGTGAGTAGTACCGCGAAAGAGCAGCAAGCTGTTGCCGTGAACTTGTCATCGGTGATTGCAATGCAGAGTAGGTACGAGTCACCCTGCTATTCCACACCGCACGTCGTTGCTATGGTCGACATTGGGATATGGCCACGATGAATTTGGCCAGCTGGCTGAAGTCAGTATGATTACAGGATAGACGGTTATTTTGGCGTTTGAATTCTGGCGGATTGGCTGTACGCCATAATTAACGTCACCACAATTAAAAGCGCCAGGTTCTTCGTTTTGCAAGCCTGCCGGCAAAGAACGTCTTCTGCCCCCTGAATCCCAAACTGAGATGCAAAGGGGGGAGATTTCCGCAAAGGTTGGTACGCATCGAAGCACACACTTGATGAAAAGTAATGCCTGCTGGCAAAGGCTCCTTCAGCTCCGCGGAAACTAAGAAATAAATCAAGAAAGGCCGAACATTCGGGAAACCCCGATCCACCAGAATTACCGTCTACCCCGTTAATAATTAAACCGACACAATCTTGAGCTCAGAAATATTGGAAAGCCATGTCACCAGCCCCCTGGGAGTTCTCTGTTCTCCCAACCAAGCCTACATAGCCGAGCAACCGGATTCGACCAGAAACGTCAGTAACTAGCAAGTCATCACAAGTTCTCAGTGCCACTTGACCTGGTCTATTTCTGCAACAGCGTGAACAGCTAGCGACAGCGAACTCCGGCTCTTCACGGGAACCTTTCGTTACCGAGATTGGGCAGTCTCGAGGGCCGGGGGACGGTCCACATGGGAGTTGAAGGAAAAGCGAAGCAAGGTGAGCAAACTTCGGGTCTGTCCCGTCTACAAAATGCTGAAACGTTTGGGTTGCGCAACTTGTCACTGCGGTTTTGAAAGGAATCCCACCTCATTTACCACAGGCGTACACAAGAGTAGGAGGCATAGTAGTCGCAACGGGAAGCACAGTAGCAAAAGCAGCAAACGATCGAAGAAGAAGCCGACACACCGATCAAGTGACCGCCACGGGACTGCAAAGCGAGAAAAGACCAAGAAGTCGCGCTCGTCCGACGGGCACCAGCGCGAGCATCGAAGTGTTTCCGGCAAACCGTCCGGCCTGTTAGCGCCACATGGTGGCCAACCACTCTCGCATCCATACCCGCCCGGCTTCGTTGGTGCTATGCAACCACTGAGTATCTACGGCTCGCCCGTCCCATTCGCACCTCTGCCGTTATCCAACCCGCAACAACCGCGTCACTACCTGCCCCGTCAGCACTATGCCACGAACAACACGCAACACAACATCAGCAATGATTTCAACGTTAGCAATTATTCAGGCCCGTACAGTGTTCCTCAAACTCCGGCTTCCGGTATGCTATCTTACCGAAGGCAAACGAAATTATTGTCTTGTCCTAGGAACATTTCAAACTTGTACGAATTTCTCTCCTAAAAACAAGGCTTGATCCGAGGCTAGAGGGCGAATTTCTTAGCATTTAGCTGACGAGCGCTCGCGTGTTTCTGGACCGGCTAGGGTGACCCGTAGTTTTCCTGATGGGCGTGCACTCTCAGTAGGACCGATCTTTTCGCTTTGGTTGACGGGGAGTGGCAATGAAGTCCAAACGAACCCACAGACCCGGCTTTGACACAACAGTTCAGCGAAGCGCAAAACCACGTGAACCAGGGGTTTGGTTTTGGCGGTGCCCAAGCGCAGGCTGCTGGACCTCACCAGCACCACGCTCAGAATGGGCCGCCAGTGTCCTATCAACCGAGCGTGCTCGGTACTCCGGGATCCACTCCTGGGATGCCTCCAAAGGCGCCACCGAGTGCGCTAGCGCCTATTGATCGAGCCGCATTGTCGGGAAACGCGGTGCCGTACGTAGGCCTGCAACCTTTGCCGCGAAACACAGGGGGTGCGGTAGAGTCAACCCAGCAACCCCCCGACGTCAATTGTCCAGTCAATATTGCTTTGCTTTCGGCTTCGGCCGGGCATGGAGGTGCGCCCGTGCAGCAACAGGCGACTACGCCGACTGCAGCTTCACCGATGAGCGAGTTTCCTCTGCCCGCTCCACAACAAACCAGCACAGCTCCCGTGCCTTCTAATCGGGTCGAACCCATCGCGAACGTCCCCCCCGCCAACGCGGAGATTCCTACTCGACCACCAATGGTGCCAGAAGGTCCACTTCAAAACATAAGCAGCAGCCCGTCGATGTCTGCATGTAAGTACGTGAGCACACTCCAGGTTGAAAATGTAGTGTCGATAGTAGCGACATTAGCGGCGCACATCAGCGGTCTCGACAAGAATGGGGCCGCTTTCGACTGGCAAGACTATGCCGATGACGACAGGAAGTGGCGCGAGCGAAAGCGTGTGCTGGATATCGTGAAAACCATGCCTCAGCGCCTGGCGCAGTCAGATGCTTCTCTTCCGAGTAAGTCCTGGTGCATGATCGACCTGGTACGCTTCTTCAACAACGGTTGCGGTCCCGCGCAGCCTTATGATTCCAAGCTCAAACACGTTCTCGTCGACGGACCGGCCCTTGCCACTCAAAATCGTGCTGCTATTGCTGAAATCGGCATGGATCCAATCACAACGGAGCTCCTGGTACGCAATTTAGATTCTTCTGATACTTGTAGTCACAAAGTACCGTTTACCTATAGTGGACCCCGAGAGACCACGAGAAGGCACATTTAATGTTTAGAATAAATTGGCGTTCAGCCAGTGTGGATGTTTAGCGGCTACCTCACCGTCTGTTGCATCTACTTTGTTCTCGGAGTATCTTAACCCAACTTCTTCAGCACGTCGTCCTTGATCACATTGCCGCGACGAACTTGGGTCGCCCTGGTTGCGACGCGTTTGCAAAAGCGTTCGCTCCTCACTGGGAGGCGGCAGATCGGGCATGCCTGTCTGAAGCGCTTCTGGCATTGTCGGCAGAGCCCGCGGCAGACTTCAGGTACAGCTACACGGCAAAATCTACGACCGCCGCTCCTTCGAACCCTCCGTCTGCAGTCCGAAAGAAGCCGAGTTCCCGCTCAGGAATGATCATGGGCGGCAACGACGACATGTTCAGCGCTGGAGATGGTGCCTTGAGCTTTCTCAGCCGGCCGCGCTCTGCCAAGAAGACGACCCTGGGCAGCACCCGTGTCATACACGACACGGGTTCGGATTCCGACTTTTAAGCAACAGACTGCAATACCTCCGTAAACCGAAGAACCAGCTGCTACGGTCCCAAGGGACAGCCTTATCCCTTGCATTCCACTCGCTTTGACGACACAGGCAGCTGTGCTAAGCAACAACTTCGGCACTTCCATTCGAGGGCGACGTGCCGATAGCTCATGGCAACTGTTTTGATGTACGATGCCGTGCAGAGCGAAAACTAGAGCCCGACTCGCTTGAAAGCCAAAATAGGCAACATATGACCTCGTATCTCTAGCAAGTCCCGGTTCCGGAATCCTTTAGAGTACATACCAACCAACCAATCGACCAACCAACCAAGAGGTGCAAGAAATCAGTTCTCGTTTGCGGCCGCCCGAAGTCGGGTGATTATTGTGCAGATCCGTCTGCACAGAATAAGGTTGTGCAGATGCGCCTGCGTTCTCGATCTTGTTTTCTTTCCTTCTTCCGGAGATGTCTACATACACTCTAGTATTTCGTCAGACATTCCAAGTGGTCGACCTAGCTTGATAACAATCTGATTGGGCGTGCTCCCCATTTCATGACTTTCGCGTTAGAACTTCTTTTGCCTTTCCTGGAGGACGGCTTTGCAGAGATGCGGCCTGTATCAGAAAGCTTATGGTTGAAAGGGTGCGTCCGCTACTAGTGCGGCATCTCGCTGTCTTCGCGAGCACCCTCGTGCAAGTTCGAAAGGGACACCGTACCACTTGACTAGAATTCCCCGACACAGCCTCCTAATTACTCGAGAAGCTCGACCGCTTCACAACCACTATGGCATTTCGCATGTTCGGATTCGCTTCGACTATGGTGCTCTCTATAGTCAGCGTCGATGCGTATAGCGTCGCGGGCTTTAATACCGAGAATGACGATCCGCACTGTGCGAAACTCAACGAGGCGTGCGATGCGGATACGAAGTGCTGCTACCACGTCCAGTGCTGCAATGGAGGATGCTGTGACCAGCCGTGCGAGGACCCGCGGTGCAAGGATCCTTGTTACCCAAAGAAGACATCGTCCGATTGCCTGGCCGATGACGCGAGTTGCACTTGGTGTGTCGCGCGCGGTGGAGAGCATTTCACAATGTGCCTGTCAAAAAGCATTGCTGCCGAAGGCGCCGGTGCTCGGTCGCCTGTGCATGACTGGGAGTGCCATACGAGCATCGACAGCGTCCCGGCAGCTTCGACAGTTCGTGAACATATGCCGTGATGCCGCACCGCTTCTGCGCGAGCTAGGCTTCTTAGACTGCCAAGGGCCCTGCACAGTAAATGCGAACAACGACCGGCGAGAAGGGGTGTTTCTCAGGCCGTACGCGAAGCCAAGAAGCTTTGCCTTGCAGATTCAGGCATACAGGCCGATGCCAGCGACCCGTATGTGCTGAGAAGACGCTTCGGTCCGCGGCTTGGTGGACTACTACACGCGCAGATGAGACACGGCGTTGCGCACATATTGTCTCGCATTTCCCTTCATGACAAGCTACCCGCTAATCCGACCGTGCACGACCCCGACGCCAAGGGACCGCACACCTGTCATCGTCCGTGCACTCTAACTCGTTTCTCTCCCTCTCTCTCGTATTGTGGCGGACTTCCAAAGTGCTCTTGACAAGGAGGATACAGCTCAACCGGCATTGTACCTGTGTCGCTGACTAAGTACGCGAGTGGCTGCTCTCCCTGCTTTTTGTGTTTTTTAGCGTACCCGCCCTTTGCTTTGCTTCCCAGCTTTCTTGTTGACACCGACGAGTCGACATGACTCTCACGTTTGCGCGCTGGCAGTGCAGCACCAGACGATTGAGGATCTGAGCGAAGGAGCTGGTCCAGTGCCTTGAAACCGACTGAGAAATGTTAATTGCCAATCTGCTGTTGTTTTCCCCGTGGGCCGAAACGCAGCGTTCTTTTCCCGACGAGGGCCACTCCTTGCCTGCAGAGGCCTTCTCTGCGGTGTGACATTCTGCACCGTGCTCCGTGACCGAGTCCTCGAGTGGCAGAGTCCAAACAAAGTCCATCCAAGGTTTAAAGCCAAAATAGCCGCGGGAAATAGTGATGTCAAGTGAAGCGCGCGGACCTAAGGGGTACGACCCGAAGGGAACTGACGTCGGCCGCCCGCCTTCGGGGGAGAAGCGAGAGGTATTGAAGGTGGGCTCCCGCGTCGCCATCGTGGGCGGGGGATGCTGCGGGATATACACATTGAAGATGCTCTTGGCGATGGGGCTTGAAGCCGACGTGTACGAGCAGAGCCACGTGGGTCCAGGGGGTGTGTGGCGCGGTGAAGGTTCTTGCGGGCTGGCATACGATACGCTTCGGACGAACAGCAGCGAGGTGACAACGACGGCACCCGACTTCCCTTTTCCGTTCGAGCCGTCGTCTCCGTTTCCGCACCATTCAGAAATTCTTCGGTACATTGCCATCTACGTGCAGAAGTTCAACTTGTCGGAGCACATCAAACTCGGCAGACGTGTCGTCAGTGTCTCGCCGGAAGCCGAGGGAAACCGCGACACGAGGTGGCTCGTCACGGTCGCGACCACCCAGGATGACAGAGCAAACACCACCAAACCCGTCGGTGTAGAGAAGACAGAAGAAATTGTATACGATGCAGTGTTCACGTGCACAGGGCAGTTTAGTGGGAAGCCTGTCGTACCCGACATGAAGGGAATGGAATGCTTCACAGGGATGGCCATTCACAGCTCACAGTACCGCAACAACAAGTGTTTCAAAGGGAAGAACGTCGTGGTGGTAGGAATAGGGAACAGCGCTTTGGACATCGCGCTGGACACAAGCGCACCTGCAAAATCCGTTTTTATTGCCGTTCGGCGATCTCCCGCTATTCTTTCGGTGGAAGACGACAGAGGAGCCCCGATAGACCGCTGGTTGCTGACCAGAGGTACTCCGTCACAACCTCACATCGGGGCGGGTGCCTTGAAAGAGTCCAAGCTTCACCAGGCTTTTCTGAATGCTGGAATGCCTCCATTGAACGCGAAGCCTGAAAAGGTGGGCGTGGGGATGGTGAAGAACGCTCCTGCGTTCCTCCGAATCCTGGAGGAGAAAAAGCTTCGCCTCGGGCCTTCCATCGCCCAGTTCAACGCCAATTCCGTTACACTGATCGACGGCAGGGAGATCCCCTGTGACGTGGTTGTGTTCTGCACTGGATACGACCTCTCCTCGTCGTTGCGGTTTCTCGCTCCGAGTGTGGCGAAGGACATCGTGAAGACGTCGCCCTCTGGGCAGGCCTATGTAAATCTATACAAAATGTGTCTGCACCCGTCTTATCTCACGCTTTGCCTCTGCGGGCTGGCGACGACCAATGCGAACGAAGCACTCGTCGGCGAGATGCAAGCACGGTGGACCGCCTCGATGCTAAGAGGACGTGTGCGGACCCCGACACCTCAGGACATTTCGACTTACATACGTGAACGAGAATCGCTGATTCACTCCGTTGACCCGTACCACGCCAGATTCGTTCGCTATGTCGCCTACATGGACAGCCTCGCGTCCGACATTGGGTGCCTGCCGCACATCACGCCAAAGGAGGCGTGGCTTCGTAAGGGATTACCACCGAGGCCGCCAACGACCGAGGACGACCTTTACAACTACAACCTGCATTTCGGTCCTGTTGTCGGGCTCCACTGGCGACTGAACGGCCCTGACGCCTGGGAGGACTTCGAAAAGGCTCGAGAATGGGTGTCCAAGAAGCTCACTCCAGGCCTTTATACCGCCCCGCCGAAGAAGCGTCTTACTTGGGAACCTCCGGCGAAGCTTTGACCTCTTTCGGTAAATTCCCTTTCGGTTCAATCCCATCAGGTTTGGGCGGCCATGCGGACTCGGCCGAGATCTCGGCCTTTGCCTGCTAGCCCGTCTTGATAAACGGAACTATTCTACACAATATTTTCACATGCAACACACACTCACACACACCCAAGCAAGCTAGATTGAGGGGGAACACCTGTGAATCAAGGGTCTCCGGCCCCCCGGATTACGCTAGGATACAGCTATGATCCAGGTCCACTACAATCACGCCACCCAAGGATGGAAACATCACGATTAACCACTGCTCATTCGTGTTCCTTTCTAGGCCTCCTCCTGCATCCCCAGAGTCTCCACGACCTCGACGTCGTTGTTGGCGCATTCGGCGAGATCCTCGTCAGACACGCACGTGTTACTGTACACGTTCATGCGCAGAAGAGCTGTCCTCTAAAGCACAGAGACAGCGCCACACCGGACGGAGCCGAACCCCCAAAATCCTGTTCAAAACTCCTGAACCAAGAAGTAATCCGGTAGAGCGGTAGAGAAACGTTCTGGATAGGGGTACCCTGTGGCCTTCCCCTGAAAAGCGGGATCGCTCGCCAAAGTGCTAAATTTGACGATCTCAAATTTACCAAGCCTCTAGACTCGGATCAATCAACAGCAGACTAGATGTCTTGTGAAGGGCCCATTTACCCTGGGTTCGGATCAGTGGCTTATATATGGGTCTGGTGCTCGGACCAAGTCCGTCCTTAGTCCGAGCAGCAGTGCTCCCGCTAACGAAAAAGTGCGAGGAATTCCTCAAAAAAAAAGAGGCTCGAAAAAAGAGGGTGAGGAATTCCTCATGAGGAATTCCTCACCTTTTCCCCATTGGTGGTAACGTGTAGCCAGGCCTTGCGTTCCGCATGCGGAACGTACGGAATTCCGCACGTGAATAAAATTGTGATTTTCCGTACGTGCGGAATTCCGTACGTGTTTCCGCACGTGTTTTCCGCATGTGTTTCCGCATGTATTAAAATTGGCACTCACATGTGTGCAAGGTCAGCCGCCTACTATCATTGGTTTGTCACAGTCAGGGAATTCCGTCCAGACCTTGGACCGAAGGGTGGGTCCGTCCTACATCCGAGTCGGGCAACAATCCATCGACTGATTGCGTGGACCATTAGCACACACAAAAGCAAAAGTGGATGTTCTTGAGGTTCTTGTACGAAATCTTGCTCTCATTTCGCCTTGTAGACCACTGTGTCCCGCCAAACCAACACATATGTTTGTTCCTGCACCGGTCCCAGCTTGCGATCATGGACTGTGAGCAGGGCTTATGTAAATGTCAACCTGCCCCGATTCTTTTCTCCTGAGATGTGTCTTTTGGCTTGGCTAATCAACCTGTGAGGCAATACTAATATGCCTGGCCGCGGACGCCTTCAATAAGCTGACAGCCAAGGAGGATGAGCAGGTTGATGTGCGGCAGTGTGAAGCGACCATCGAGCAGTGTGATATTAACTTACTTACGAACTTTCACTCTAATCAAGATCGTCCCACCTACTATTTTCTAAGAAGCATTCATGTGCTTTGTTCCTCTTTTCCCCCTTTGAAACGTCCTGCCCACTCCTTACCGGAAAACAAGTATGCATTGTAAACAACTACGCACTTTTTCCTTCGTGTTCTTGCAGGAGGTCCGCAACAAGCGGATAGATCCCGTGGCACCAAGCCAACTGCACAAAACCACGAAGCCCGCAAAGAGATGCTGATGTGGACTTGGCGACCCAAATATGGCAAGTTGGGGGCAGCCTCCCTACCCTGAACCCTTTTCTGGAGCTTGTACCCCTCCTGCATGAAACTCGGAAAAGTTTTTTTTTTTTGAATCTTTTCCGCACGTTCTGCATGTGAATTAAATTCGAGCCCAAAAGCATCGGAAGCCATGCATGTAGCCAAAGCACTGCATCACAGTCTACTCATGGGCTGGCGGGCAGAAGTCTGAGGCTGCCACGGGGGCTGGAGCCGAGAAAGAGAGTCGAGGATCAGAAGCAGCCCTGGATTTCTTGACAGATTCTCTCCGAGTCGACACAAGTGCCTTGTTCCACGTGATCTCTGGTCAGCGTCTACTCGTGCCAATGATTCACCAGCACGCAGTGTCGAGTGGTGGTTGAATTTGAAATGGGCTGTTGCCTCCAGGAAAGTGCAGTGTTTATTGTGACAAACAGACTGAAAGTGCAACTTTCTCCACCTGTACCGTACCGTTCGCCGGGGGGCAAAGCCCCCCGGTCCCCTGGAGAAAAGCTTTCTCAGTCTCAGAGCGGCAAAAGAAAGTTGGTCGGGAATCCAAGGCAAAAACGAGGCGAATAACCTGCACAACACGGGGGTGAAAAAAATTGAGGTAAAGTCCCTTGTATGGACACCTGACTTTGAACAAGTCCCTTGTATGGACAGCAAACTTTCGAAATTCCCTTGTATGGACACCTGACTTTGAAAAAGTCCCTTGTATGGACACCTGACTTTGAAAAAGTCCCTTATATGGACACCTGATTTTGGAAAAGTCCCTTGCACGGTGTAGTGAGACCTGCTTGCTGCACGTCGACCCGTGGAATGATCTGATGTTGGGGTTCACCCATGTACACATTAGCAAAGCTGCGGTGAAATTGGAGCCTTCACATTCTGAGTGGAAAGGGTATGAAAAGGCATCAAAGAGCGACATCATGCCGTGTCAGAACAATCCAGAGAAGAAACCACGTTCCGCTTTATGTGTTCCCGGCAAAGTAAGTTCGGTGTCCTGGGGAGAACCCCTTCCACAGCAGCCTCGAGTCCTTTGTCCCTGTCAGAAATGAGGCCAAAGTTGCTGCCAGCGTGTATTTCGCTCAGATTTTGAAGGAATCGAGACCATGACTCTGTATCTTCTGTGGTTCCCAAAGCGTAATGGGAATTGTGCCGAGGTTGGCGTCGATGCCAACAGCACTGAAAAGCACCCCCCCCCTTTCCATGTGCGCGGCGTCAATGCTTATCAGTGGGACCACGTGGGCGGTCGCACGGATCGCGGCCCCGAAGGCCAGGAAACAAAATGTAAACCGCCTGCCTTCTTCATCGCGCTTGGTGTACACCCGACTACGCGAGTCCGGATCTACTGCTCTGATGGCAGCAAAATACGGGTTGCTCTCTGTGAACGCCGGAGCTTCGTCGCTGAAGGTAACAGACCGTTAGCACCCGTTCAAAAAAACTGTCGGCCGATGGAAAAAGTGCACCCACCACTGGCAACACAGAAGTTGTGTCCGGTGACACAGGGGCAGTCCCAACAGCTTCGTCTTCGTCTTCATCTTCGTCTTCGTCTTCGTTGTCTGATGAGTCCGTCTCGTTCGTCTCAGACGCCAAAGACCCGGTTTTGCCAACAGAGTTTACGCAATGCAGCTCACAATAGTGCACAGGTATTCGAGTACGTCGTCCACACAAGTTTGCAATGGAGAGCAGGCTTCCAGACACAATAGTACACCAGGTATTCGAAAATACGTCGTCCATACAAGGGTCTTTTCAAAAGTCAGGTGTCCATACAAGGGTCTTTGCAAAAGTATGCCGTCCATACAAGGGACTTTTCAAAAGTCAGGTGTCCATACAAGGGACTTTCCAAAAGTCAGGTGACCATACAAAGGACTTTCCACAAGTCAGGTGTCCATACAAGGGACTTTTCAAAAGTCAGGTGTCCATACAAGGGACCTTTCAAAAGTATGTCGTCCATAGAAGGGACTTTTCGAAAGTACGGCGTCCATATCAGGGTAGGTTCTCCATACAAGGGTATTTTTGATTATCTGCCGTCCATATAAGGGACCAAAAAAGTCTGTCCATACAAGGTCCCTTTTGAGAATGCGTGTGTCCATACAAGGGTATTTATTCAGAATCTTCTGTCCATACAAGGGTATTTTGCAAACCTTGTGTCCATACAAGGGTATTTTGCCAAACTCTGCTGTCCATACAAAGGCCCTTTTAGAAACTAGTGAGCCCATACAAAGGTTTATTCCAAAACTTCGGCTCCGGATAAGGAACTTTGTCCAAAACTTTGGGGGGCACCAAAAAAAAAGCAAGCCCCAAACAGGTTTTTGAATTCCTCACCAAAAGTGAGGTTAGCGGGAGCACTGCCGAGCATAGGATAATACAGGGGGTCTTTTGCGCACCTCAAATGCGCAGGGATTATCCTGTATGGTTAAAAAAATTTTTTTTCACCAAAAAAAGAAAAAAAATTCTGAAAACAGGCCGGTGAAAAAAGATTTTTTAACCATGGGGATTTCTGGTGAAAACTTTTTGGCAAGGGACCCAGGCTACAGGCTCAGATCCTGGAGTCGTAGTTGCTGTTTTGTGTGTACACAGCTTGCCAGCGATGTGGTCCAGAAATATCTATGGGGCATGAGGGGCGTTGGGATTAGCGTGTTGGGGGGCGCCTGTCGTGAGCAGCTTCGCCCTGCCTCGATTCGTTGAAAGGCGTTGAGGCCATCATGCCGTAGTGCCCACTGGGACTGACAAGTGAAGGCTACAACAAAGTGGAGAAGCAGCAGCCAGATTGTGTTTTCCATCACACCCAGGAATCAGTCACTGGAGGATCGTTTGCTATCCTGAAGCTCACAGGCCTGAAAGGATTTTGAAACTAAAAGAGATGTCGCTCGCCGCATTTGGTTTTAGTGGTGCTGCCACTGTGGTCGACACTGTGCTAACGGATGACGCTACTGTGTGGGACACTGCTTGCTTCAGCAATCCATGCTTTCCCACGCGCAGCGTGGGAAAAAAAAATTTCTGGCCATATCAAAGATTTTTTAACCGGGATTTTTCAAAATTTCGGGGATTAGAATAACCCCTGCAAATGCGCAAAAAAAAAAAATATATATATAAATTCGTGTCCGGATCTTGTGTCAAGGTGTACTCCAGTACGAACTATGGGTGGGGCTCCGGGTGTGCATGGGAGGGAGGGCCGGCGGAAGGTTGCGGAGGGTCGAGGAGGGTCGGCAGAGTACGCACGTTGAAGAGCTCCCGCGTGTGCTCATCGAACTGCGGATCAAGCCTGATTCAGCCTCTCCGACCTTCACAGACTATGCTGTGAAGTTCGTGGTGGCCCACAGGCTAGTAAAGTTGTCGTCGCTGTATCCAGAGGCCGTGTGTTCTGCCTTTGTGAAGTGCCCTTGCCCGCCGTGAATGCCATGAGTACTGCCCTCTTCCACATCTTGGATAGACACGCCTCACGCTCGCACCACCCGAAACCGAAACGACCCATGACCCCAAGAGCTGTGCCTCCCGCTGTGCCCAAATACACCCCGCTTTCTACAAAAATTGCATGGCCATAAAATAGAATTCCGCAAATAAAAGGATGTCAGGGTGTACAAAGCCTTCAGGCCAAAAAACGTCCAGATGCGCAAAACACCCGATTTTGGCCAAAATCACGTCTCTGTATTATGCACTGCGGCCGAGCAGCCAAAAAAAAAAAGCACAGAATGATGCGACGGCTGAGGGCCCAGTAGTAGTGCTACGTTACAACAGTCACACACGAGCAGTACACAGCACCGGTTACTGCTCCTTTGGATCATCGTTGAAGCAACGTACAGCCTCAATTTTGGAACCTGCGACTGGCCCAATAGCTTGAAAAAAATTCCCGCGCCTGCGGCGCTGGTGTTTCTGACTTGTGTATTGTTTCATGACGTGTTGCCAAGAAAGCGAAGACAGTGGCTGTCCGCCCTGCTGTTGCAGATTACTGCCAGCGTTCTTGAATGATCCCGGCACACTGCTGCAGTACCCCAACACTCGCCTTCTTCGCAGGGCTCTTTTGCTTCCCGAAGGACAGTCTCTGTGGTGGACAGTAGTGACAACCACAAAGAGGTGCACCCTGTCGGATACATAAACGTGCAGTTGTTTAGTAACTCCGAGCAAGTTATGGACAGTAACGTGGGAGGACTTTATATACAAGGCCCTGGTTCGGATCCCGGGGCCCTCTGGGCACGGACTCCGAACTTAGCATCAGGAAAACTGATTTGAAGAATCCACGAACTTAGCATCACATGTCGAAGGCGGACCCCGAGCTTGCTGTCACACGCCGTTTTCAGGGTACGACGGGGGGGTTTCGCACGAATGCCGCTTGAGCAGCTTCCACGGAGTGCGGCTCGCACAACTTGCCACAAGCGGCGGACTGGCGTGGCTTGCCGGACCGCATCAGGAATGGACTAGCGCCGGACTGGGCCAAAAGGTTTGGGTCGCACGAACCTCGGCCCGAGCAACACGTTTCCTCTAGACTCGCAAAGGGTCCCGTGTCCTTCTGACTAAAGGTCTCACTCTTCTCCTATGGCGCAGCTAAAATAGCAGTAGAAAATGTTTCCACTACAAACACCCAATAACTCTTCCCAACCAATCAGAGATGGTGTACATCAACCAAAGCCTACCCACCCATGTTGTCTTGCGACATGAAGCTGGTGAAGCCGCTGCCCGCCCACTTATTTTTGTCGTGGAAGTTCAGGTGACGCTTCACCTGGCTGCTTCACCCGAGACTTATTTCTTGGTGTGAAACAACAGTGTATTATGCCGGGGGGCTTGCAGCTTTGTGTATTCAGCTTTGCATGGTCGGTCAGACCCCGGGACATCTCGACTTTGCAACTTGACCAGCGGAGCAGCGATCGTGGGCACCGTGTCTGTCCTCCATCAAAGCTAGGATGGATTGCTTCAGGCGTCGAGGGAAGAGGCGCAAGAATACGCCGAGCAACGGGCGACTGCAAGCGCAAGAGAACAATACGACAAGGCCGAAAAGTGGATACAAAACAAAATCCACGTTTGTAACGTTTGCAATGTTGTTAACGTCCCTACCCGTTTACCCGTTATTGGCCCATCAGGGACTTTCTGCCACCTCGTGATCCAGTCACGAGCGGTGGCGCACTCCTTGAACGGCAGAACTGCAGCGTTCGGTGTCTTTTTTCCTTGGAAACCAGCCAGTTGGTCAGCAGTTACTCCTCTTCGTGGTGCTGGTGCTGTTCACCCCGGCCTTCAGGCTTGGTAAAGGACATTTTATATTTTTTTTTAGCCCAGCAGGATTTGGGGCAGACTGGCAGGTGAGCAGTGTCACCTCCCCTAGCGAGCTCTCGGATCAAGCTGCGTCTGATGCAGCTGTTGTATGGATCGCCTACATACACTCAGCCGCGCGTGCCTTCATTGCGAAGGTTACTGCTGCGGCCTTCTGGGTGGCAGCTGTGTCAGGTCAAGTAGCGAGATCTGGGGCCCTGTGATGGCTGAGTGCACGGGCTGCATCCTCGTTGCAGCCGTGTTGTGTATAAGGTTTCGTGAGGGCCTGGTCAACCACCTCATCACTATAGGGCACAAACCTTTCGCGACAGAGATTGGACAGTCGGGAAGAAGAGAATTGTAAAGCAAGACCTGCCCCCTGCGCCTGCTGTCTCCGGCTGCTTCGGCAGACGACACATACTACTACTACTACTACTACTAGCCGAGCAGGAAACTGAACCGCCAAGTAGGACCTTCTGATCATGATCATTTGCCAATTTGCCACCTGAAACCACGTCCAGGATTTGGGCTCAGGGTAGTGCGGTCAACGAAAACTCTAGTTTCCCTTTCTACTTTCTCCTACTCTCGCGGTGTACGGGTTTCCCCGCCTCGGCAGGACATTTTATAGGACAAAAGTCTACGCTCTAAACCGGGGGTTTGCGTAATCACGCAGCATTCAGCGAAGAGTCACCCATTCCTACTGTAGCCCCCGATCTCCACATTAGGCTGTGTTAACGCTTTAGGTGGGGAGACCTGCCGCGCAGCGCAAAATCTTGGCGGTGGTGAGCCACCTTTTGGTTGGCTTCTGCGTGTGTGCGTGTGCTGCCTCTGATGCCCAGGGTTAAGCCTTGGACGCCGACTCAGCAACTCTTCGTTGTTGTGGCTGGCATCTTGTCATGGGTTTGTGTTTCTAAGAAGACCTTGTTGAAGGCGTGATTTTTTTGGAACGGTCGCACTTACAGATTTAAAGCAGGTGGACAGCAGTGTGGCTGGTCAGTGTGGCAAGGTCAGGTGGGCTGACATGCTAATTAAATCTGCGCCGCAGACGCGGAAGTTGTTAAACGGTCGCACTTGCAGACAGACTGTAGACTAACACAGATGGGCAATAGTGCGACTGGCCAAAGATACGTTGTCTGCTCAACCGCCGCAGCAGGGTTTGTCCTGTACAAACCCCTATCCACAACCACCCAAGGTCCCACCCCTTACTTTTCCCTACCGGTGCACTGCATAGGGCACCCAAGTTGCAACGGTCCCTGACACGTTTTTATGGTTTCTCTTTTGTTTGCGTACTCTGCGGGGCAGCTGCAGGCATATTTCTAACCGCTGTCGCTGTTCCGCTGTTTCACTTTTTGGCCTTAATTTTGTTGTGTAACCTGCTCAATACATGAGGAGGCTGCCAGTTGCGAACGATCAAAGGAGGTAAATGTGCTGTAGCCACATGAAACCCAGGTGCACCTGGGGTTCAGTGGCGGGCGTAAGCGTTCAACAAGAAAGACCCACTTTGTAGTTGTATTGTTTCGCCCCCTCCTTCGAAGGAAGCACACGGCAGTCCCTCGAGTATTTTATTTCCGCTCGTCGAGACGGTCAGCCACAGGGCAGAGCGGACGGGGTTGTAGCCCTGCGCTGCCTTCGACTCAAGCTTTGCAAGCTGTGGTTGACCGTCACATTCCTGGACCCGGAGCCGCCTTCTTTTTCTTCTTCCCGCCTCGGCGGGCAGCAGTCAGTTGTGAGACTGACTGACAGGTGAGCAGCGCCACCTCCCTTAGCGAGCTCTCGGATGAAGCTGCGTCTGCAGCTGTTGTATGGAATTGCCTACGTACACTCCAGCTGCGCGCGCTTTTCATTGTGAAGGTTGCTGCTGCGTCAGGTCAAGTGGCGAGCTGTGGTGGTCTGTGATGACTGCGTGCACACAAGCAGAGCTGCATTGTAGCCGTGGGGGCCTGGTCAACCCCACCTCATCACTATAGGGCACAGCCCTTTCGCGACCGTATTGGACAGTCGGGACTGCCAGGTCCAGTCATGAGATTAAAAGAAAAGGCAAAGCAAGTGACCTGCCCCGTGTGCCTGCCGTCTCCGGCTGCTTCGGCAGTTCGACACTTACTACTACATATCAATCAACTACTGCATGTCAAGTTCAAACTTACTACTCCCGCCTCGGCGGTTTGCAACAGGAAGCTCATTCCCTGGAAAAGAAGCTGCACATCACCAAAAGGTTCTACAGCTACTCAACTCCCGCTTGGTCCCCGGTCCCTGACCACCTGTTCCTCTTTTTATGGTACCAGCAGGCCTTGCGTTCCGCATGCGGAACGTACGGAATTCCGCACGTGAATAAAATTGTGATTTTCCGTACGTGCGGAATTCCGTACGTGTTTCCGCACGTGTTTTCCGCATGTGTTTCCGCATGTATTAAAATTGGCACTCACATGTGTGCAAGGTCAGCCACCTACTATCATTGGTTTGTCACAGTCGGGAATTCCGTCCAGACCTTGGACCGAAGGGTGGGGCCGTCCTACATCCGAGTCGGGCAACAATCCATCGACTGATTGCGTGGACCATTAGCACACACAAAAGCAAAAGTGGACGTTCTTGAGGTTCTTGTACGAAATCTTGCTCTCATTTCGCCTTGTAGACCACTGTGTCCCGCCAAACCAACACATATGTTTGTTCCTGCACCGGTCCCAGCTTGCGATCATGGACTGTGAGCAGGGCTTATGTAAATGTCAACCTGCCCCGATTCTTTTCTCCTGAGATGTGTCTTTTGGCTTGGCTAATCAACCTGTGAGGCAATACTAATATGCCTGGCCGCGGACGCCTTCAATAAGCTGACAGCCAAGGAGGATGAGCAGGTTGATGTGCGGCAGTGTGAAGCGACCATCGAGCAGTGTGATATTAACTTACTTACGAACTTTCACTCTAATCAAGATCGTCCCACCTACTATTTTCTAAGAAGCATTCATGTGCTTTGTTCCTCTTTTCCCCCTTTGAAACGTCCTGCCCACTCCTTACCGGAAAACAAGTATGCATTGTAAACAACTACGCACTTTTTCCTTCGTGTTCTTGCAGGAGGTCCGCAACAAGCGGATAGATCCCGTGGCACCAAGCCAACTGCACAAAACCACGAAGCCCGCAAAGTGATGCTGATGTGGATTTGGCGACCCAAATATGGCAAGTTGGGGGCAGCCTCCCTACCCTGAACCCTTTTCTGGAGCTTGTACCCCTCCTGCATGAAACTCGGAAAAGTTTTTTTTTTTTTTAATCTTTTCCGCACGTTCCGCATGTGAATTAAATTCGAGCCCAAAAGCATCGGAAGCCATGGGTACCAGCCGCGGTTGTCATTATCAAAAAGTGACAGTTGGCAGTGTACTGTGGAAATAGAGTACCAAAACAGGTGATAAGGGCAGACTATTTTTATTTTTTGATCCGCGTCCCCCGACCCCTGAAAGTTTTCCGCGCGCGCGCGCAAAAAAAAATAGTTTTTTTAAAAAAAATAGTTTGGCAAGTCACCTGGCCTGTGGGTTCCTGTGTGGAGGGGGTGGTCTTGATGGCAAGCGGTCGGGGGGTGGGGGCCCGGAGGGGTACGCGTCCCTCACTTTGATTCTTCGGCGACTTTTTGCACTGGGAAATGCCCGTCGTCTGCATGTGCTCAGGCTTTTGTTGTACGGAGGGACCAGGTGAGCCTTCAGCGTAGAGCTGCCACCGACAGTGCCGAGTGACTGTCTACTTGCAACCCCGCCTCATCCCAAACTCTCCTGGTGTTGGTTCGGGAAGGTGCTCCTCCTGCCATGCGCTTTGCTCCAATTCCCACAGTAAACCATAGAAAGGGAGAAGCAAGCAAACGTCTTGCAGCCTATCACTAGCGCAGAGGGATGCTGAGTGGCTGCCTGAACTCGGAGAAATGGGCGAGGTCACCTAGCCTTCTTCAACCCAACCGCCCCTATACATAATGCCCTCCGGGTCTTCCTGAGCAGGAACCATGGAAGATCCCGTCTCGGCGTGTGATTTCCACATCATCCACATCCTTGTAGCACGCACCAGTGGCGTCCGCATTTGCCTGCCAACGGATGCGGTAGGAGAGGAAGGTGCAACATAAGCTTTCTCTGCTTGCCGACGGTAGTGAACAGGTTTGCTGGAGCAGCACTTTTCGATTGCAGGTACACACGGGAATCCCCTGGATGAGGGCGGCAAGCGCGACGTTACTCACTCTTCAAACCAAGGTGACTTGCCCTGCAGCGAATGCGGCCAGCGGCCGGATGCTCGGCAGCGAAGAGGCCTACCTGGTGAGGTCCACCCTCAGAAGCCGGACTGGAGTTGAAGAGGGCGTGCCCGAGTCACACCCGGCAAGCGGGTGTGCTGCAACCAAAACGCGTGTGCATCCACACCCGAAAAGCGGGTGCGACACCCGCTTTTTAACTCCAGCTTTAGCTCCAGATTCTGAGGCTGGACTCCACCGTGTGGATGAGGGCGGCAAGCGCGACGTGACTCAAGGCGACTTGTACTGCAGCGAATGCTACAGCCAGCGGCCCGGAAGCTCGGCAGCGGAGAGACCTATGGCTGCAGAGCACACGCGCTGGGTTTAGGTCCTGGCTCGAAAGGATGTAGCCAGATTTCGGGCAAACCTGCCGCCAACGATTCGAGCAACTGATCCACCAAGATTTTCCGACGCACTCATTCACTCCAATTACAGGAAGGGGTGGTCAAACACAAGCTTGCACCCCCCCGGCAGAAAGCAACCCAGCTGGAACCGCGTGGAAGGCAAATGAACAAGGTCCGACCACTTTCTATTATTGCCCCCTTCTCCTCCTGAAAGGCAAGCTTCTGCCTGAACACGAAACCAAGATCGTACCTCCCGACGACCCTCTTCTGAAGAAGTCCCAGGGCAGGGTTTTGTTTAAACTATTTTCTCCTGCAAACTGGGAGCCTGAGCCAATCATCATCCGCCGCTCCCTTTGTCTCTATGGAATTCTCTGACAACGTGGCCGGCTTTGAGAGCGGCACTTTTATTCGTGTGAAGGGGCCTCGTTAATTTTCAAAAGCCTTGATGGTACATTGATCAAACTCTCACTAGCCCGAAACGCACAGGATCGATCACGGTCTCCGCAAGCCGACATCAAGCAGGACTACAATGAAGCAGTGCAGATGTGCAAAACCGCCGCGGCCGAGGCGGCTGCTGAACACACCACGGTATGCTGTGTTGCGAACCAACACAACAAGCGCTTTCCCTGTTCCTTGGAACTGGAGAACACCCAGAGGAAGGAGAACTACTACTACTCTACGGCAGTGTTTTTCCTGTGGCCAGGCCTTGCGTTCCGCATGCGGAACGTACGGAATTCCGCACGTGAATAAAATTGTGATTTTCCGTACGTGTTTCCGCACGTGTTTTCCGCATGTGTTCCGCATGTATTAAAGTTGGCACTCACATGTGTGTAAGGTCAACCAGCTACGGATTTCCGTCCAGACCTTGGACGGGATGTCTGAAGGGTGGGTCCGTCCTACATCCCAGTCGGGCAACAATCCATCGGCTGATTGCGTGGACCATTTGCCAATGCAAAAGGAACACACACAAAGCGAAAGTGGACGTTCTTGCGGTTCTTGTACGAAATCTTGCTCTCATTTCGCCTTGTAGACCACGAACTGTGTCCGCCAAACCAACACATGTTTGTTCCTCTGGCGGACTGCGATCAGGGCTTAGGTAAATGTCAACCTGCCCCGATTCTTTTCTCCTGGAATGTGTCTTTTGGCTTGGCTAATCAACCTGTGAGGCAATACTAATATGCCTGGCCGCGGACGCCTTCAGAAAGCAAAGGGCAGAGGCCTCAGCTGACAGCCAAGGAGGATGAGCTGGTTGATGTGCAGCAGTGTGAAGCGACCATCGAGCAGAGTGATATTAACTTTCTTGCGAACTTTCACTCGCGTCACACAACCTTACCCTCACTACATCCTCTGGGTCCGGCCCTCGCCTACCACCCTTACGTGTAGTAACGATCAACGTAACCTCGTTGTTGAAGAACGTGCTCCTCCTCTGCGGCATTGTGGCGGACGTCATCTGCTTGCAGGAGACGAAGCTGACGAGCACCGGGCAGAAGAAATTCCGGATGGCCCTGAAGGAGTGTGCTGCTCTCGACGTCTGGCAGCCTTTCTTCGGTTCCTGCTGCGAAGGGCGTAAATGTGGCAACGACGTTCCATCCCAAATAACCGGGGGGAGCGCCGGTGTAGCAATCCTTGTGAGGAAAGGCCTGCCGGCATGCGTGGTTAGCCCGTTCGATGTCGTTGAAGAGCGGGCCTACGAGGCAGCTCGCTTCCTCCACGTACGTGTCGCGACCGGAAGCGGGAAGGGTGCGCTTCACGTGGTTTCGTTGTACGGACATTGCGGCCACTCGGCTCGGATTGAACGTGAGAAGTTGGTCGAGGGGGTTCTCTGGGGCATGCGCCGGCGCCTGGGCGCGGTACCGATTGTAGTTGCAGGTGACCTGAACACAGACCCTCTGAACTCTCCTGCCCTACGCTTCGCACTGCGAAACGGGTGGACTGACTGTGCCGAGCTTCACGCGAAGTCCCTGAGCAGGCCTCCGGAGCACACCTGCTACCACGGGGAGCCGTCACGCATTGACCTTGTGCTTACCAACGAAATCGCCTCTTCCGCTCTTGGAAACGTAGAAACCTTCGAGGCCGGGTTCCCGACACATAAGGCGATTCGAGCTGAGCTTCACCTCACCGCTTTCCAGCAACTTAACGCGGTGTTCCGCTTCCCCCGTGCCATCCCTGGATCCGGTCTGACTGACCGTACCGACACCGCAGCTCTCAAAGCTGTAGTCGCGAAATACCGACTCGCCGACCCGTGCCCCCGCGGACTAGAAGACAGCCAGAGGGTGGATTTTCTCTGGCTGCGTATCTCGCGGGCGGCGGAGGATTATCTGCTCCAGAAGTCCAAGATTGAGGGTAACCTGGCGGCCTACCGCGGGCGAGGAGAGCGGCGGAGGCTGAGCACCCAGCGCGTGTCCGCGAGGCCGTCCCCGGAGGGTGCGGGGGCCGACACCGCACCTCTGAAGAGAGCCAGGTGTCTTCTCGGACGCATGCGGGAATACTCGGCCGCACGAGCCAAATGGGAGGATATGTCCAGCGCCCCGTGCCCGTTGTCGCTCCTGCTCAAAGGGCAGTGGGACAAAATACGGTCGTTTCAAAGCTTCATCCTCCAGCGTACGGACGGGAAGTGTGCTTTGCCACTGATACCGCCATCGGCGAAGGCCGCGCGGGGCCTATCACACACTATCTCGGACGTGTGCCAGAGCCTGGCCCAGACTACGTTAAATTCGAGGTACCTGGAAATCGCAAGGTGTCAGCGCGAGCTCCGTAACCCTCTGGGTAAGGAGTCTTTTGCTTGGGTGAAGAAGGAGGCGCCGCCGACATTCTATTTTACGAACGGTCGCGACGGGCGACTCACGGCGAACTTGGTGGAAGTTGACGCGACGGTAAGGAGGAAGTGGGACCCCGTGCTACGCATGTATGCCGGGAAAAAGGAACCCGAGTTCGCCCCCTTCCTGCGAGAATATGGTGACTTTATTGCGCAACACCCGTGCCAACTGGGCCCCATCACGGCCGACCGCCTACGGTCGATAGCGAGGAAGAAAGGTGTGCAATCGTCATGCGGCGTGGACGGCTGGCGCATGCGAGAAGTTGCGGCCCTGCCGGACACAATCCTAGAAGGGTTTGCTGCAGTACTGAACGAAGTCGAGGAGACGGGCCTATGGCCCGACGGGGTTCTAGACGCGCTAGTCACCCTGATTCCCAAGGGAGAAGGAGATGACCCCCTGAAGCTGCGGCCCATCACCGTCTCCAGTGTCGTTTATCGTCTTTGGGCTAGTGTGCGTCTGCAGGAGGTTCTTGTCTGGCAAGAGCAGTGGATACACGAGTCTCAACATGGCTTCCGGAAAGGCCACTCCTGCGACGACGTCGTCATGGACATCGCGCTGTCGATAGAGGAATCCCTTATTAACGGAACGCCGCTACATGGGATCGCGCTCGACTTTGCGAAATGTTTTGACCGCGTTCCGCAAGGTTTGGTACTCGACCTAGTTGAGGCTCTGGGGCTGCATGAGCGTGTGCTGGCGCCTCTGCGCCACGTCTATAAGTACCTCAGACGTCGTTTCAAGTACCCGCTGGGAGTGGGCGATGAATTCAAGGTCACGAACGGCATCCTCCAAGGCTGCCCTATCTCCGTGGTCCTGATCAACGCCCTTCTGTCCGTGCTCTCGAAAGCCCTGGTCAGCCGGGCACGAGTGAGTCCGAAGTCCTTTGCTGATGACTTGTACCTTCTCTCGCGACTCGCGAAGCTGCTCCAGGAAGGAATAGAAGTCACCGCGATATTCGGGAGTCTGACCGGCCTCGCTCTCAACGAAGGCAAGTGTGCCTCCTTCTCGACGTCGGAAAAAGGCCCCCGTCTCGAGGTTGGAGGCAAGGCGGTGAAGTCGGTGAAGACCGTTAAGGTTCTGGGCGTTCCCCTGGGCACAGAAGGGCCTGTGGACAACGGTAGGTCTGACGCGACCGTGGAAGCCGCAGCCAGGCTGGAAGCGTCGCCACTGAAGCCGCGCACCAAGTTCCGCGTCATGCAGACGATCGCGGCATCCGCGCACTACGGCGCGGCCTACTGCGCCAACTCGGCCGGTGGCTTTGCGAACAACTCCGTCCTTCGCACGGCTCTCTCCGCCTGCTTGATTCCTCGCTCAAATCGGGCGAAGAGCCCCCTCGCGACACTTACCCTCGTTGCGAAGGCGCACTTGTGCGATCCGGCATGCGCCTCCGGGTACAGCTCACTCCGCACCGCCGCGAAGCAATACCAGAAGGAGAGGTTTCGGCTGCGAATGGATGCCCTTCTTGTATCCGGGGCTGACGCCTCCTTAAAGGGCCCCGTCGGGCTGATATCCAATCTCCTTCGAGAGATACGTTTCCTGCCGGCGAAGCGGCACAGTTTCGAGTTGCTATCGTTCGAAGGTGCGACCGTGCCTTTTTCCGGGAAGGAGACACTGCACTTCGTCCGTGAGGGCCTGCGTCTTCGAGCGTGGCGCTACCTGACGACACAAAGGCAAGGCTACTCGGGTATCGAGAGGGGGGTGGATGTGCGCCTGCTGAACAGACTGTGGCAGAACCGCGCGACGGAGGACAGGCTCAGCTTTGCAATCCGCAAATGCATCGCAGGAGCGGTGTACTCTCGCGAGTGGTGCAACAGGAAATGGGGAATGGGTGACGGCGTATGCGAGTTCTGCGACGGTGGGACGCCGGGGACCCTGCTACACTATTTCTGGGAATGCCCGGGACCAGGCAATATCGCGACGACGCGCCCCTGGGAGCTTGCCTCCGCTGCGGCAGGGAGATATGACGTTGAGCTGGCAAGGGACAGCCGTGAGCTCCTCACGAAGCAGATCGGGACGCGCTTCGCGGCGACGCTAGTCTACTGGCTAAGGAATCTACGTTGGGTCAACACCCCCCCAAGCAAGTAGCGCCTGAACACGAAACTAAGATTTTCCCCCCTCTCCCTACGACCGGCGTGGAACTCGCTTTGGATTTTGAGGCCTACACGCGATCCAAGCTGCCTGGGGAAACGTTTGCCGAAAAAGGGTTGCAGATAGGATATCTAACACGAGCCATCAACGACCTAAGCTTTGCTGACACGGGGGCCTCAGCCTTCCCCGGGAAGTGGCGTCAGGGTGTATGCTCTTTACGCTGCCTGGGTGCGCCGGCAATGCCGGGATTCACACACCGTCCACGTTTTGCAGCTGGACGGAGGACAGAGGCGATGTTAAACGGCATAGTAGCAGTTTGCTCCAAAGACAGCTGGAATGACGCCAAACCCGTGCCCTCAGGACGTAGCCTTCGCTCAATGGAAGCTGAAGTTTCCCATCAAGGGGTTAGCCGCCGCCGTAGACCGCGCAGTCGCGAGGAAGAAGAGGGCCCGCAGCGTTACAAGGCGGCGATCCCCCGCGAGACGAGCTCGCCCGCCGGCCAGAGCGCCCGCTGCAGTACCAACTCCGGTGCCGCCACTCACTGTAGCAGAGCCGCAACCTGCAGCGCGCCTCCGGAGCGACTTACGCCCGCCGTAGCAGTGCGAAGAGAAGTGAGGAGACCGGAAACTCCCCGGAGAGATGGTCCCTGCACTCTAACTCGTCTCTCTCTCTCTCTCTCTCTCTCTCTGGATACTTGTACTTCCTCTGCTTGTGGCTTATTTGTGACATGCTATCAATTCCACACACAGTTCTTCAGCAAGCTCACAAACCCAAACCCAGTTCTACACCAAGCCCGGAAGCCTACAACCTGCCGACCCTCCTAACACCATGCAAAAAGATCGGTCGAGAGAATTTTCTTTTAGCCACATGCAATGTGTGAGGAAACTGAACCGCCCAAGTAGGACCTTCTGATCGTGTTCATTTCCCAAATTTGCCAAATTTGCCACCTGAAACCACGTCCAGGATTTGGGCTCAGGTAGTGCGGTCAACGAACTCTAGTTTCCCTTTCTACTTTCTCCTACTCTCGCGGTGTACGGTTTTTGACCTCTTTTCGTGAACCGTGCAAAATTTAGCCAGCCAATTTCGTTTTGTTGGCTAAGCAGAAAACCCCTGAGTCTACGGCACCAAAAATCCCAAAATATGCATTTGCTGTTGCACACCTTTTGATGCGAAAGCGAAACCCACAACCAACAGCAACGTCGGAAGAACTTGCAGGGCTTGGTAGTCTCAGTCTTCCTCATCTTCATCTTGATCCTCGGAATGAGGAAAATGCTTTCCCCGAAAGTGTATGAATTTATCCGAGTCCTTTTGCTTTTCTTGACTAAACGCAGCGTGTCGGAAACTCAAAGCCGACTGGTGAAAGTGCCAAGTGAGCTATGCTTCGGATTGTGTCTGCGCTCTCTCTCCCTTAAGATTGCCGCCCGAGGGAACCGGCTGTGAGCCGAACTCGGCGCCGGTCTCTTCGGACTGCACCAGGAAATAACTTCGCAGCGGATCACAAAGCACCTGGTTGTTGCCCTAAAATACTTTGAACGTGTGTGTGTATGTGTGTGTGTGTGTGTGTGTGTGTGTGTGTGTGTGTGTGTGTGTGTGTGTGTGTGTGTGTGTGTGTGTGTGTGTGTGTGTGTGTGTGTGTGTGTGTTGGAATCCCTAGATCCCAGCTACTCAGCTTTGACGAGCGATTTGCACGTCAACACCGCAACGGACCTCCACAGGGTTCCCCCCCGGCTTCGTCCTATCCAGGCATAGTTCACCATTTTTCGGGTCCCAATAAGTGTCCTTAAACCAAACTCAACCTTGACCTCCACCATCCACAGCGCGGCCCCTGATCGGGTTGTGCCGCACCTTGATGCCCGTGCCGCCGAGATGCAGTCCGTCGACAGCGTCGCCGCAGTCAAAGCAGTTGAAGAAGTTCCTCCTCCTCCGTATGCTACTAGAGCTGCCAGCGCACCGATTGACAACCCCTCGCAGTCACCGCCTCGGGCAAAAGCTTCAGACGCGAACCAAATATTGAAGGTCGACAGCAATCCAGACACACCTCCGCCCACCTCCCCAGACCCGAACAAGTAAGAAGCAGCATGCATTCCTCACTTGGTTTGTGTCCATATTCGGTTCAACGTGCATCCGCCAGTGGATCCTGACTGCTGGCGTAAGAGAGCACGCAGAGCGATGTTTTCTAGCACCTATTGCTTGCTGGTGGCTATTGTAACCACAACGCATGGTTCGACCATAAATTTACGTGGAACCGTTAACTTGCTAACAGCTACCCCATCCTTGTAGGAAGACCGGAATCCTCCGGTGTGAACCGTTAAAGCAAGCTTATTCGTCTTCACGTTCTTGCCACGCTTTCTATTTCTTGCTAGCCCCCTGCTGCAACCGGTTTTCATACAAGTTGTTCTTTCGTTCGATGACCGCCTGCCCAAAGGATAGTTAGCAGGGCAGAGGGGCGCACGCACAAAAACTCGACTTATACGCGTGAGAGATGCTTCGTAACCGGCTCTTGTTTGAAAGCTTGTACGGGTTCAAATTTCTGGTCATCCCGAAGTTTCTGCAAGTTGATAGCTTTTTTGCGGATGAGTGGCTGCCACGACATCACAGCTGCTACGGTTTCACTACAGCTACATCGGGCTCGTCATGATTTCTAATTGTGTTTGGTTATGTGTTGTGACACCAGAAACCATCCTACAGCAGGTATTGCTGTTCATGCGGCATTCGCTGTTTGCCACATGAACACAGGTTGCATGCCATATTGGCGTTCGTCTAGTTTCGCCACCCTGTTGCATGCAAATCGTCATTCCTCTAGTTTAAAGTGACAAGTGCTGCTATGAAGACACAAAACCCCGGCCAGTGATAATGTCGTCACGGCGGAAGAAGCATTCCTACTTCACCGGAGAAACGAGAGCCGACTGCTGGCACCATTGTTTGGGGGTTACGTATATTTGTATCACCGATTTTCATCAAAGACCAGTAGAACGAAGCGCCGAGCCCCTCAAAAACCTTGCTCCTCTGGCTTGCCTGAGGGAGTTCGGGGGGTTCCAGGGTTATTCCCCACGAAATCCTGATCCGTTCTGTGTACTGCACCCCAAAATTCCAAAATTCATGGGCTTTTTTAAAGGTTAGTATTTCATCTGACCTGATCTATGAGCCAAGCTCCACCCCTGCGAAGCGAACTGACGCGGGGAGTCCACTCTCCTCTGTGTTCTGACCTGCGACGAATCGACTTTTGGTCGGAGTTTCATAGCCAAGCGCTCGAGTCCAAGCTTCGCGGAGCACAGAGGAGAACCTGCAGTCCACCTGTCGGCATTCGGCAGTGGCGAAGACATGTAAAACTTGACTGTTTCTTTGAACCCACCACACCCTGAAGGCTGTGTGAAGTTCTCTTGTCGACTTTCCGAGATAACCGCGCCGCCGGCGATGCAGATTATCGCTACAGATTCAACAAAACTACGCAATTCTTTGCATTCTACCCCAACTCTTATCGTTCGTGGTGCATCAACTCCCTCAGCGAAACCGTGAAAGTTAACCCCTCTACCCTGTCCTAGGCAAAGCAAAATCGCACACGTTCTACAACGGAATGGCGACCGCGGACCACGAGCAAACCGCAGACACGTCGACCACGTTGCACTGCAGGGAATGCGGTAGGAAGGTATGTCAAACCTGTCTCGCTAGTTCGGAAGCCTTCCCACGCGTCGAACAACGAATGAGTACAATAGTAAAAGACGCATCTCTCGTGTTCTTGTTTTTGTTCACACCTTCCGCACCACTGCGATCAGCACACAAAGTCAATACGGGCCGATACGAAGTGAACAAATTCTGCACAGGAGGATAAAGGTATCGAAGACCCAGACGTTCGGGTGGTAACATCGCGACAAACGTTGTGCTCGCGGACTGTCGTGACCGGGTTCTGCCCGTCGTGCAAACGCATAACATCTTGGTACTCGCGCAAGTGATCCCGCAGCCTCAAACGAACCCAGTGTAGAAACCATTCGTGGTCACCGAAACGACGCGAGGCTTTTCAGCACGCATCTTCTGCCATTCGGCTGCTTCGCGCATTGCAACAGGACGTGGCACGATCTTATCTGCGCAGGTCTTGGCGACACTCAACCCGTTTCGTCCCCCGAGGTGCGAGACTTGCAGGAAGCAGCAAGCTCTACTAACGGAAAGTACCAGGGCACCCTGCGCCTTTGCATTCTGCACAACATAAGCTTGATTCACCTCACCCCCGCTCGCACGGAAAATGTGTCCGGTCTGGTGCCGCTTCATCTAGCAAACCGGGGGTCCAATGCTGCTGACACGGTTGCCGATGAGAAGTTCCGGCGTCTTCGGACAACGTCCTTGCTCCATTGGCCTGACGGGGTTAGCCGCTCGCAGGCTCATGTCAGGCACAGCGATCTTCCACCACCTGTGTCTCGGGTGTAGGCGTGCGAACGGCTCGTAAAAGCTGAGTGTAGGCCAACCTATCTAGTAGCTGGCTACGGGTCACAGTTCTTAGAACTCCCAAGCCAACTGGCAGGATTCGACCAAGATTCCTTGATGTGACTCAAGCCGGGCGCGGTGGTGGGGTTGGTCGTTACTTGTTTGCCTTCTCGAAGTTCACAGGTCCGCCGTTCCTGCAGCGCTGGCCTGTTCCGTGCGTTGATCTTCGAGTCTCCGGGCTGCCACCAACCCTCACTCCGAGACTGGTAGCATTGGTTCCCCCGCATTGCCCTTGCAGGACCGCCACCGTTGCCCGCCCAAAATTCGCCCCGGCGCCGAGTCCCCGGGGTTCCCCTATCGCCGAAAGGTCACCTTTTAACACCCCGGAGTTTCAAGCGAACGTTCACTCTAAAAAAAAATATGTATGGAAACCTCGAAAGAAGACTCGGTGCCCAAAACCGCGCCGGTCGGGGGTGCCGCCGCAGCGTCTGGAGACGGGCGCCGGGTGCAGGGCACTCCCATTTGTTTTCCCGCAACGCGGCGTCCGCCTCCTGCATGCTTCCGGGGGCGGGCTGGTAGTGGCGTAACAACTCACCTGCCGAATGCACCGTGCAAATGAACGATGCTCAAGCGATCCCCCGTAGTTGGCCGTGAGCCTCGATGGAGCGTGGATGGGTGCAGATTTCGGTTGCAGTAGCCAATATTCAATACAGAACATTGAAGGCCGACGCGGAGAAGGTTGCCGTGTCAGTTGGATCTCCGCCAAGAGACTCTCAACGAGTGTTGCAACGAGGTATACTGGCTCCGCGGGCCGCAAAGTTTTGTACGTCGTGCGCGGTGGCTAACTGTCAGCGGTTCCACATCAACGTAGGACCGGTCGATACGTTAGTCCGGCGTAAATGCTGCGGGTAGCCGGTAAGGCGAAGCTGAAGGTTCTCGGCGAAGCAAGCTTGCACTCGACGCTCGGTCTGCACAAGCTTAATTGTGTGCCCAACAACGAGCACGACTAAATAGAACGAACGAAGTCGCCTACCGCGTCTTACGCTCAAAGGTGCAACCACCTTCTTGTGGGGAAACCTGATTGCTCTGCTAGCGAGTGTGGCTTCGTCGTCTTTCTTTTTTGAACACGCACCTACTTAGGAGGAAATACTCAAAGAGGCCGCCGGTCGCAACGTGTCAAAGGAAGACTTGTCCCGCAACCATTGGAATCTGGGTTGTGGCTCCGTCGAAATACACCGGGCGGCCCCTGTAGTATTTCCTTTTGCCCTTCCTCTTCCCCGTCTTCGTCTTCCAATCTAGATTGTTTCATTCTGACTTTAAGTTTCCTCTGCTGGCCAACAATGAGCTTTACCAGAAGCGGGAATTTTCACCTGCTTTGCAGGAACGCCGCCAGTCAACGCAGGGAGGCACTGGGCTGTCGCTCCCCTCCCCACGCAAAGCACACAGGCAACTCCGGGCCAGACTCATACCGCTGTCCTGTCTGCAGACACTCAGGTTCCGCGCTGATGATGGTCCGCCTTATGTGTCCGTGGCTTAAAGGACCGAAACACGGCGCAGACGGGACCAGTGCGGTGTTGAGCACGTACCCATTCCAAGCACGTTCTTGCAAACCCTCCCACGCAAAGCACACAGGCAACTCCGGGCCAGCTAGGGCGAGGTGGCATGCCATTTTGTAGCTGTATTGTTTTTCCTCCCTGGCCTTCGTCGAAAGAAGCACCCGGCAGCGCCTGCGTCTCCGTGGCCTTTTTCCGAGGTAAGAGGAATGTTCTGCAAGACCACCAACCAACACCAAGCTAACACCGGTTCGTTGCTGGTTTGCCGACCATGCTGCGTGCTTGGTTGTGCAGAACATAGCACAGTAGTATGGCGCCATATGGGTCCTGTCGTTTATTATGTACGTTTTGCTGAAAAAAATGAAACCTTAACAAATATCATTCTCAAGCGAACTATAACTCTAAATACCGAGTATAGAGCCCCCGTGCCCCCTAAATGTCCCAAGTACTCTCTAAACTTGCGCAACAGGTGCAAACTGCCAAGGACATGCCCATTTCTTTCGGGAGTTTTCTATTACTGTAATTGGAATAAGGTTGAACTGAACTAAAGCTGGAACGGGCTATTGGCAGACCGGGTAAAACCTTGGACACCTGTGGTTGTAGTACCAGCTGGCAGCACATCCTACAGCCCGTGCCGCTGTCATAGGATGCAGGACCACCACTCGTAGATAACGATGGCACATTTTGTGGCGAGCTGATTATTGAGCAGGCGAATGCCCCCCCGGGTCGATTCTGCAAAGTACGCAAACCCAGTGCTCCCGCTAGCGAAAAAGTGCGAGGAATTCCTCAAAAAAAAAAAGGAGGCTCGAAAAATGAGGGCGAGGAATTCCTCATGAGGAATTCCTCACCTTTTTCCCGTTGGTGGTATCGTGTAGCCAAAGCACTGCATCACAGTCTACTATCGAGTGGTGGCTGAATTTGAAATGGGCTGTTGCCTTCAGAAATGTGCAGTGTTTATTGTGACAAACAGACTGGGAAGTGCAAACTTTCTCCACCTGTACCGTACCGTTCGCCGGGGGGCAGAGCCCCCTGGACGGACCCCCCGCCTCGGTCTCAGAGCGGCAAAAGAAAGTTGGTCGGGAAACCGAGGCGGAAACGAAGCTAACCTGGGGGGGGAAACAAGCCCAAAACAGGTTTTTGAATTCCTCACTAAAAGTGAGGTTAGCGGGAGCACTGCGCAACCCCCGAAAAAAAAGCTGAACCGGGTAAAACCTGGGACACCCAGACCCTTTTTGAGGGTGTCCCAGGTTTTGCCCGGTTCAACATTAATTAAGGCCCCACCAATTACGGTATACCGAGAATGCCACAGAGGATCTAAGTTGTCGCAATTCTGTATTCCACAGGTCGACCAGAACCCGTTGGAAACTTGTTGCCGAGGAAAAGGAAAAATAAAAAGCAAAGTAATGCTCCTCCTCCCACACTACTTTCACTCCTGACACTTACCTACTTCGAGCTGAGAAAACGTCTGGGGTTTGACACGACTGCAACTCCTTTGCGCGAAGTTCACGTTTTCGAGGGAGACCTCTTGACGACTTCGTGCAATCGGGTCGTTTCACGTTTAAGCGATGTATCTTTCCATTGCAAATAATATAGACCGCCGACACTGCTACAAAAAACTTTAACTCTAACAAAATGCACCCATCAGTTGATGGTGCAGCAAGACTGAGCGAGTTCAAACCAGAAAACGAACGACACAAGGCAGCCAGAGCGGCACCCTCGGAAGATTGCGGACAAGGATCGATCTCGATCCGCGGCCCCCCTGCCCCCCCCCCCCGAGATCATCACAGACTACCTTGCAACATCCTTAGAAGTGCGGACGGAGCTCCTTCATTTTTATTGTTCGTTCCGTGCCTTTTGCTTTCGTTTTCGGACCTCTTGCCTCTGTTCGCGCATCCTGCCGCCACGCCAGACAATCAAGTGGTAGCCTGCACAGGCGATGGTGAGTCTCGGCCGTATCCGCTGTAGGTACGCTCCAATGTGTAGGTCGCGGCTGCCTGCTAAAAAAACCCCTGGAAGACGAACACTGGTAAAAAAGCCCGCGGCCAGACGCGATAGTCAATGGGAATTGCAGAAGCATGAGACTCATCAGGTCGTCGAACGCATTAGCGGGCTGGGTTCGCCCTGAGCTGGTGGCCGGAGCCGAGTCGGTGCAAATGCACGCGCGGTAGAGCTGATGGGATCTTCGCCGTGTGTTTTGACCCGCCGTGGACTCCCGCAGCTCCGTCGTATGTATTTGTCCGAAGACGAAGTCCTCGAAGAGAGGTTTTCACATGGGATCGGCCACCCCATATCTTTCACCGTCGCGCGTTCAATACGAATGATGCTCGTTCTCGGACCCAGGATTTCAAATAGCGCATCGTTCGAGCGACCTTTGCACCGCCACATTCTCATTCAAACCGGATCGACTCGATCGATGATGATCAGCAAGCCAATCATCGATCGAGTCGAACGCAGTCTCCGGAAATGCTTTTACCTCATTGGCCCGCGCACCCTGCGAACTGAACTAGGGAGGGGGAGCGGCAGGAGGCGGGGGGCGGGTTGGCCTCCCGCAATGGAGGACCAAAGGGGCCGCCGGCCCTCGGAAAGCGAAGCGTTCTCGTCGAACCTCCCGGTGTTCTCGAGCGGCGGCGCCGCGGCTCCCCCCCTCCGGTCGCCGAGCGCCGGCGCCGCCGACGCGGCTGGCGTCGCCGGGGTCGCCGGCGCAACGCCCGGCGACGCCTCGTCGGTATTCGACTCGGACGTGAGTCGGGCGTATCCCCGCATCACGTCGGCCGCCGCCGCCAGCGCCGCCGCCGCCGCGGCGGCGCACGCGGCGCGCGGGCACACGCCGGGGCAGCGGCCGGGGCCGGTGCCGCCGCCCGTGCTGCTGGGCGGCCGCGCGGCGCTGGCGCGCCGGCCGTCGCCGTCGGTCGCCGACGATGCGGTCGGGGACATCGTGCTGATCATGAACGAGTTCTACGCCGCGTCCGAGGCGCAGAAGAACGAGTCCGCGCAGCGCGCGCGGCAATACGAGCAGAGGCAGGCCCAGCTGACGTCGATGATTGCGCAGTTGCGGGAGTCGTCGCTGGCCAGCGGCGGTGTGTTCTTACTTCGGCTTTCGTTCAAAAAGAACCACCTTGCTCGGTCAGAAAGAGACTGTGCTAAACCGACCGTTGCGACAGGTGAGCGAAGAAACGTACCAGGATGCGGCTGGGGAAGCATTTCGACTTCGCCCGCCAGTTCAGTGTCTTCGTCATGCCCATTAACCCTTTCCCGCAAACGTCGAGCTGGACAAGTCACCCCCGGTGTCTTTTGCGACAACCAGTTTCTGCTTCCCTGGAGACAGTATTTGTTACAGCTAAAAATACCGTTGTCAGCGGTTCAACAAGACACACACACACTGTATCTTCAACCAGACACACACACTGTATGTTTAACCAGACACACACACTGTATGTTTAACCAGACACACACACTGTATGTTTAACCAGACACACACACTGTATGTTTAACCAGACACACACACTGTATGTTTAACCAGACACACACACTGTATGTTTAACCAGACACACACACTGTATGTTTAACCAGACACACACACTGTATGTTTAACCAGACACACACACTGTATGTTTAACCAGACACACACACTGTATGTTAAACCAGACACACACACACTGTGTCTGCATGTTTAATCGCACAAACAAACATTCACGCACAGATACGGAGTATGAGCGAGCGGACAAGGACAAGCTGGGGCACAAGTGCCGGCAGCTCGCCCGGGAGCTGGTGCAGGCGGTGAAGAAGAACGAGGAGCTGGACGTGCGGCTGACGGCGGCGGAGGAGAGCCTCGGGCAGGCCGAAGCCGAGGTGCGGGCGAGGGAGGTCGAGATGCAGCGCCTGCAGTACGAAATCATCGGCCTCCGCGCGTCGCTCGACGACAGGCACGCCGTGACTTCGCCGTCGATGTCGTCGCGGGACATTACGGGGCTGTCCGCGCTGCTGAGCCAGGCCGAGCAGGACAAGAAGGAGCTGCGCGCCCGCGTTGTCGAGCTGGAAACGCAGCTCATTTCGCTTCCCGACCCCTCTCGAGCCCGCGGCCCCTCCGCGGAGCAAGCCGGCACCGTGGCTGCGAGCGGCTTCATCGTGGATCCCGAGTCGGGGTCTCACCATAACCACGCCCTGCAATCCCGCCTGCGCTCGCTCGAGGCGCAGATCATCGAGCACAACGCGTCACGTGGGAAGCTCTTGGCAGAGCTACGGGCCGCCCGGGATCGCATTTGCGAGCTTGGTGTGTCTCCTCTCTCCATGCGCAAGCTCAGATATTGAATGTTCATTCATTTCAAAAAATGCGATCGTGTGACGACCTGTATTTGACTCACGAAATGAATCACCAAACCCAATAAATCGACTCTTCCCGTAGGAAGCTGTGTCGTAACGACCCGTATTTGACTCACGAAATTAATCACCAAACCCAATACATCGACTCTTCCCGTAGGAAGCTGTGTCGTAACGACGGGTGTTTGACTCACGAAATGAATCACCAAACCCAATAATTCGACTCTTCCTGTTGGAAGCTGTGTCGTACCGACGGGTATTTGACTCACAAAATGAATCACCAAATCCAATAAATCGACTCTTCCCGTAGGAAGCTGTGTCGTAACGACGGGTATGTGACTCACAAAATGAATCACCAAACCCAATAAATCGACTCTTCCCGTAGGAAGCTGTGTCGTAACGACGGGTATGTGACTCACAAAATGAATCACCAAACCCAATAAATCGACTCTTCCCGTAGGAAGCTGTGTCGTAACGACGGGTATGTGACTCACAAAATGAATCACCAAACCCAATAAATCGACTCTTCCCGTAGGAAGCTGTGTCGTAACGACGGGTATGTGACTCACAAAATGAATCACCAAACCCAATAAATCGACTCTTCCCGTAGGAAGCTGTGTCGTAACGACGGGTATGTGACTCACAAAATGAATCACCAAACCCAATAAATCGACTCTTCCCGTAGGAAGCTGTGTCGTAACGACGGGTATGTGACTCACAAAATGAATCACCAAACCCAATAAATCGACTCTTCCCGTAGGAAGCTGTGTCGTAACGACGGGTATGTGACTCACAAAATGAATCACCAAACCCAATAAATCGACTCTTCCCGTAGGAAGCTGTGTCGTAACGACGGGTATGTGACTCACAAAATGAATCACCAAACCCAATAAATCGACTCTTCCCGTAGGAAGCTGTGTCGTAACGACGGGTATGTGACTCACAAAATGAATCACCAAACCCAATAAATCGACTCTTCCCGTAGGAAGCTGTGTCGTAACGACGGGTATGTGACTCACAAAATGAATCACCAAACCCAATAAATCGACTCTTCCCGTAGGAAGCTGTGTCGTAACGACGGGTATGTGACTCACAAAATGAATCACCAAACCCAATAAATCGACTCTTCCCGTAGGAAGCTGTGTCGTAACGACGGGTATGTGACTCACAAAATGAATCACCAAACCCAATAAATCGACTCTTCCCGTAGGAAGCTGTGTCGTAACGACGGGTATGTGACTCACAAAATGAATCACCAAACCCAATAAATCGACTCTTCCCGTAGGAAGCTGTGTCGTAACGACGGGTATGTGACTCACAAAATGAATCACCAAACCCAATAAATCGACTCTTCCCGTAGGAAGCTGTGTCGTAACGACGGGTATGTGACTCACAAAATGAATCACCAAACCCAATAAATCGACTCTTCCCGTAGGAAGCTGTGTCGTAACGACGGGTATGTGACTCACAAAATGAATCACCAAACCCAATAAATCGACTCTTCCCGTAGGAAGCTGTGTCGTAACGACGGGTATGTGACTCACAAAATGAATCACCAAACCCAATAAATCGACTCTTCCCGTAGGAAGCTGTGTCGTAACGACGGGTATGTGACTCACAAAATGAATCACCAAACCCAATAAATCGACTCTTCCCGTAGGAAGCTGTGTCGTAACGACGGGTATGTGACTCACAAAATGAATCACCAAACCCAATAAATCGACTCTTCCCGTAGGAAGCTGTGTCGTAACGACGGGTATGTGACTCACAAAATGAATCACCAAACCCAATAAATCGACTCTTCCCGTAGGAAGCTGTGTCGTAACGACGGGTATGTGACTCACAAAATGAATCACCAAACCCAATAAATCGACTCTTCCCGTAGGAAGCTGTGTCGTAACGACGGGTATGTGACTCACAAAATGAATCACCAAACCCAATAAATCGACTCTTCCCGTAGGAAGCTGTGTCGTAACGACGGGTATGTGACTCACAAAATGAATCACCAAACCCAATAAATCGACTCTTCCCGTAGGAAGCTGTGTCGTAACGACGGGTATGTGACTCACAAAATGAATCACCAAACCCAATAAATCGACTCTTCCCGTAGGAAGCTGTGTCGTAACGACGGGTATGTGACTCACAAAATGAATCACCAAACCCAATAAATCGACTCTTCCCGTAGGAAGCTGTGTCGTAACGACGGGTATGTGACTCACAAAATGAATCACCAAACCCAATAAATCGACTCTTCCCGTAGGAAGCTGTGTCGTAACGACGGGTATGTGACTCACAAAATGAATCACCAAACCCAATAAATCGACTCTTCCCGTAGGAAGCTGTGTCGTAACGACGGGTATGTGACTCACAAAATGAATCACCAAACCCAATAAATCGACTCTTCCCGTAGGAAGCTGTGTCGTAACGACGGGTATGTGACTCACAAAATGAATCACCAAACCCAATAAATCGACTCTTCCCGTAGGAAGCTGTGTCGTAACGACGGGTATGTGACTCACAAAATGAATCACCAAACCCAATAAATCGACTCTTCCCGTAGGAAGCTGTGTCGTAACGACGGGTATGTGACTCACAAAATGAATCACCAAACCCAATAAATCGACTCTTCCCGTAGGAAGCTGTGTCGTAACGACGGGTATGTGACTCACAAAATGAATCACCAAACCCAATAAATCGACTCTTCCCGTAGGAAGCTGTGTCGTAACGACGGGTATGTGACTCACAAAATGAATCACCAAACCCAATAAATCGACTCTTCCCGTAGGAAGCTGTGTCGTAACGACGGGTATGTGACTCACAAAATGAATCACCAAACCCAATAAATCGACTCTTCCCGTAGGAAGCTGTGTCGTAACGACGGGTATGTGACTCACAAAATGAATCACCAAACCCAATAAATCGACTCTTCCCGTAGGAAGCTGTGTCGTAACGACGGGTATGTGACTCACAAAATGAATCACCAAACCCAATAAATCGACTCTTCCCGTAGGAAGCTGTGTCGTAACGACGGGTATGTGACTCACAAAATGAATCACCAAACCCAATAAATCGACTCTTCCCGTAGGAAGCTGTGTCGTAACGACGGGTATGTGACTCACAAAATGAATCACCAAACCCAATAAATCGACTCTTCCCGTAGGAAGCTGTGTCGTAACGACGGGTATGTGACTCACAAAATGAATCACCAAACCCAATAAATCGACTCTTCCCGTAGGAAGCTGTGTCGTAACGACGGGTATGTGACTCACAAAATGAATCACCAAACCCAATAAATCGACTCTTCCCGTAGGAAGCTGTGTCGTAACGACGGGTATGTGACTCACAAAATGAATCACCAAACCCAATAAATCGACTCTTCCCGTAGGAAGCTGTGTCGTAACGACGGGTATGTGACTCACAAAATGAATCACCAAACCCAATAAATCGACTCTTCCCGTAGGAAGCTGTGTCGTAACGACGGGTATGTGACTCACAAAATGAATCACCAAACCCAATAAATCGACTCTTCCCGTAGGAAGCTGTGTCGTAACGACGGGTATGTGACTCACAAAATGAATCACCAAACCCAATAAATCGACTCTTCCCGTAGGAAGCTGTGTCGTAACGACGGGTATGTGACTCACAAAATGAATCACCAAACCCAATAAATCGACTCTTCCCGTAGGAAGCTGTGTCGTAACGACGGGTATGTGACTCACAAAATGAATCACCAAACCCAATAAATCGACTCTTCCCGTAGGAAGCTGTGTCGTAACGACGGGTATGTGACTCACAAAATGAATCACCAAACCCAATAAATCGACTCTTCCCGTAGGAAGCTGTGTCGTAACGACGGGTATGTGACTCACAAAATGAATCACCAAACCCAATAAATCGACTCTTCCCGTAGGAAGCTGTGTCGTAACGACGGGTATGTGACTCACAAAATGAATCACCAAACCCAATAAATCGACTCTTCCCGTAGGAAGCTGTGTCGTAACGACGGGTATGTGACTCACAAAATGAATCACCAAACCCAATAAATCGACTCTTCCCGTAGGAAGCTGTGTCGTAACGACGGGTATGTGACTCACAAAATGAATCACCAAACCCAATAAATCGACTCTTCCCGTAGGAAGCTGTGTCGTAACGACGGGTATGTGACTCACAAAATGAATCACCAAACCCAATAAATCGACTCTTCCCGTAGGAAGCTGTGTCGTAACGACGGGTATGTGACTCACAAAATGAATCACCAAACCCAATAAATCGACTCTTCCCGTAGGAAGCTGTGTCGTAACGACGGGTATGTGACTCACAAAATGAATCACCAAACCCAATAAATCGACTCTTCCCGTAGGAAGCTGTGTCGTAACGACGGGTATGTGACTCACAAAATGAATCACCAAACCCAATAAATCGACTCTTCCCGTAGGAAGCTGTGTCGTAACGACGGGTATGTGACTCACAAAATGAATCACCAAACCCAATAAATCGACTCTTCCCGTAGGAAGCTGTGTCGTAACGACGGGTATGTGACTCACAAAATGAATCACCAAACCCAATAAATCGACTCTTCCCGTAGGAAGCTGTGTCGTAACGACGGGTATGTGACTCACAAAATGAATCACCAAACCCAATAAATCGACTCTTCCCGTAGGAAGCTGTGTCGTAACGACGGGTATGTGACTCACAAAATGAATCACCAAACCCAATAAATCGACTCTTCCCGTAGGAAGCTGTGTCGTAACGACGGGTATGTGACTCACAAAATGAATCACCAAACCCAATAAATCGACTCTTCCCGTAGGAAGCTGTGTCGTAACGACGGGTATGTGACTCACAAAATGAATCACCAAACCCAATAAATCGACTCTTCCCGTAGGAAGCTGTGTCGTAACGACGGGTATGTGACTCACAAAATGAATCACCAAACCCAATAAATCGACTCTTCCCGTAGGAAGCTGTGTCGTAACGACGGGTATGTGACTCACAAAATGAATCACCAAACCCAATAAATCGACTCTTCCCGTAGGAAGCTGTGTCGTAACGACGGGTATGTGACTCACAAAATGAATCACCAAACCCAATAAATCGACTCTTCCCGTAGGAAGCTGTGTCGTAACGACGGGTATGTGACTCACAAAATGAATCACCAAACCCAATAAATCGACTCTTCCCGTAGGAAGCTGTGTCGTAACGACGGGTATGTGACTCACAAAATGAATCACCAAACCCAATAAATCGACTCTTCCCGTAGGAAGCTGTGTCGTAACGACGGGTATGTGACTCACAAAATGAATCACCAAACCCAATAAATCGACTCTTCCCGTAGGAAGCTGTGTCGTAACGACGGGTATGTGACTCACAAAATGAATCACCAAACCCAATAAATCGACTCTTCCCGTAGGAAGCTGTGTCGTAACGACGGGTATGTGACTCACAAAATGAATCACCAAACCCAATAAATCGACTCTTCCCGTAGGAAGCTGTGTCGTAACGACGGGTATGTGACTCACAAAATGAATCACCAAACCCAATAAATCGACTCTTCCCGTAGGAAGCTGTGTCGTAACGACGGGTATGTGACTCACAAAATGAATCACCAAACCCAATAAATCGACTCTTCCCGTAGGAAGCTGTGTCGTAACGACGGGTATGTGACTCACAAAATGAATCACCAAACCCAATAAATCGACTCTTCCCGTAGGAAGCTGTGTCGTAACGACGGGTATGTGACTCACAAAATGAATCACCAAACCCAATAAATCGACTCTTCCCGTAGGAAGCTGTGTCGTAACGACGGGTATGTGACTCACAAAATGAATCACCAAACCCAATAAATCGACTCTTCCCGTAGGAAGCTGTGTCGTAACGACGGGTATGTGACTCACAAAATGAATCACCAAACCCAATAAATCGACTCTTCCCGTAGGAAGCTGTGTCGTAACGACGGGTATTTGACTCACGAAGTGAATCCCCAAAATCCAGCAATTCGACTTCTCTGCTCTTCGGGAATGAAAACTGTACCGGGCGACTAATACGTGTCAGCGGACGACAAACCGTCTCCTGCATTCGCAACAAGGCCTCCGGTGCGCGCGCGTCTCGCTGCTTCGTGCGTGACTGGACCTGATTCATCACCAAAACAGAAATCGCGCCCGCCCGCTCTTTGACCGCATCTCGCTCTCCTACCCCGCGACAAAACACCAGCGACGCCCGTTTGGATGTATGTGCCGTGTTCAAGAGCCGCACTTTTTTCCTAGTGTTTAAGACAAGTGCCCATATCACTCGGAAGGGATACCACGCGCTAGAAAGGCTGTCCCGCCAGAAAGGACCTGCGAAACTGACCCATTCCATTGCGCGGTTCTTGGCTTGCCTTTACTTTTTTGTACCTACCTTTTTACTTGTACCTATCTGTACCTGGACCTCACCGCATCTTGATCCCAACACCTCGATCGCATTCGTGCGACGTTTACGACCACGCCCCATCCATCGAGTCGCATCAACGAAAACAGTCAAGGGCACGTTGCCAGCATTCTACACTCCCGAGAACGGCTCGAATCCACAGGTCTACCTTCTATTGAGAGCATTCCTCAAAAGCGGGCGGACAGAGCGTAATGTCACCAATAAAAACACTGGCGATCGCCGACACATGTGGCAACGAGCGCCCATCCCTTCTTCAAAGTCCCGTGCGAGTTTCTTGCCCAGCTTCGTTGACATTCCCACTGTCTGCTTCCACGGCCCAATCGAGTAAGCTCCCATCATTGTTGCTGACGTGGAAACACACTGTGGTGTCGTTGGTTGTGGCCACAGACCCAGTCATTTCGCCAGGTCGTGCCTCTTCCCTGGCCCTTTTTCCAAGATGGTGTTTTTTTATGGTAACAAGCTTGCTTGTCGATATCAAAAAGGTCTTTTTAAAATAAATTTTTTTTATCACATCTTACGACTGTAAGAATAACATCGAACAATAACCTACGCTACTTCCACTTCTTCGAGCCAACGAGCCTTCATGCGAACAGCGCAAGCGTAACCTCTGTCACTCAAACCCTCCAACCACCCCCCCCCGTACCCCGAGGACAACCCTCAAAACCCCAACTTCCCCTCTCCCCCTCTCCCCCCCTTCTTTTTCTCCCCCATTTCTTTTTCCTTTTTTCATCCCCTAATCCGTGCCTCGTAACACACAGCCGCCGATCAACACGAAACCACCCAGAAGAAAAGCCAGGCACCGGGATCTTCCTGACGAGCACGCAACCCGGTGAACTTAATCAAGAGTCGAAGATTAGCGTCGAAACTTCCTGGCTTTTCACGCCGCAGCAGAACGACCACACCCTACCCAAACCCAAGCACCCTCTAAACGCGTTAGGGGACTTCACAAGGTTTCACAACGGAGTGACACAACACCCGAAACGAGTCGCACTCTTTTACTTTTCTCAACCCCCCGCCATACCCAAGCCTCTACGGTCAACCGGAGACTTTAAAATACCGACCTTCTAATCCACAAATAACGCTCAAAAAGTGTCGGATGGCAGCGTGCTGTGTTAAATCACTCAAAACAGGGTTTACACACGTACGCACAAACAAAAAATATGCCGGCTGTGCCTACCCTAGAACAAATGGATCTACCGAACCACGACACTTTTTGCTGCACTTTGTTGTTCATACTCTCGCAGCAGCCTTGCCGACACTGTCAGAGCCGAAACAGCCATTCCAAACCGGACAGCCGCATCCCAGGGCAGAGACAGATGCTCAGATGCGCAGCTCCATTGAACAACTGCATCATTCAAATCTTGCGACCGCAAGCACGAACTCTTCCGGGCGACACCTTGTGACGTCGTGTTGTTCACAACCGCTGTCACTGTACCGCTTCGAAGCGAGACGCCACGCCTTCAATTTTAGTTGCCTACAAACCCCAATTACCTGCTGTTTGGTAGTTACGTCAATACATTTCCACCATGAATCGGAATACCTGTTCCCGCCTGTACCAGTACCTACCTTTACTTGCACCTGTACCCCAGGGGGAATATTTCTCCCCCTCCGGAGGATCCCCGCGGAAAAGTTGCTTTGAACGAGAAAAACACGCAGTCTTTCATCCCCCATCCCCGAGGGTTTGCGAAGGCGGGAGTGGACGCAATGCCGACTTCTGTGAGAAGGATAGGGGCACTTTACATGTCCGAGGGTATAACTGGACCTCAACAACGCGTCCGACCTTGCGGACCGGCAGTCTATCCTCCTGGTAGCGGAAGTCCCGGCTACGTGGAGGCCGCCTATGGGGCCATATTATCCCGCAAACGAACCAGGTGAAACACCCAAGCTCAGTGTCCTTCCGCATGGAAGCACACAAGAGCTCCCATCTTTTTGACCCTGCTCTACCGCCTCATACCACCCACTGTATAGCCAGCTAGCCGGCCTTTTTGAGGCAAAAACGATCGGCCTGGCTTTTCTTTTTTTGCCGGGTGGGGCCCTACTGGGGGGTTTTAAAACAATCGTTGGTGTCACAAACGGTAGTTTGGTTCGTTTGCAGTGTACACCCACACCACACACCCCCCGCAGCTACGAATGGACGTGATCACGCTGCCGGCGCGGCTGTCACCGCGCCCGTCGAGGCTTTCCCTGCGTGGTGTCGAAGAGGAGGAAACACTCGAGAGGTTCGAGCTGGTGGCCCAGCACCTGCTCGAGTGGAAGAAGCGGACGATGCAAGCGTCCGGCCACGTGCTGCGGGCGGCGCGGTCCGAGAGCTCGCAGGGCAAGCTGCACCAGCAGCTGGTCGAACGCCTCGAAAGCGAGATCCAGAACCTGCAAGACGAGCTCTCAGCGGCCCATCGGCGCCTCGCCACGAAGGGCAGAGGCGAAGACGAGGACTACGTCGACACCCTCGTCGCCAAGCTCCGCCGCGCCGAGCAGCAGCTGCGCCAAGAAAGGCTGGACCACGGCCAGCAGCTCGGAGAGCTCGCCGTCGAAATCTCGCAGCTCCGCTCAGACACCCCGCAGTCCCCGCAGCCGCCGCCCCCGCAGCCGCAGTCCCCGCAGCAGGGCGCCGACGCCGCACAGAATCGGAAGCTCGCCGCACGCGTCGCGGAGCTGGAGCAGCTCATCCAGCAAACCGAGGCGGACCGCGACCTCGCCGAGGCCACGTGCGAAGAGGCGCGGCAGCGCATCGCGACCCTCGAGTCCTCGCGCGAGTCGTGGTGGAAGGAGTGCAGCCAAATTCTGCGCCAGATGGCAGCTCGACGAAAAGAGGCCGCCCTTTCGTTGCAGGTCTGTACAGCCACTACGAAACTGCCTTACTTTTATGCAAAAGGTTTGGTACCCGTATAGTCCTCCAGACGGCGGCACTACCGGGTCCTATAAGATGTACATTTTAGATACGCACACCTGTCTACACGTTGCGGTGGTATCTACCTGCCCTTAATGGTCAACCGGAGACCCTAAACACCGAATGTCTAAACCACAAATGAACGCCGAAAAAATCAACCCTTCAGGAACTCGACGCCCTCCGCGCGGAGGTGGAGCAACTGCGGGAAGGAGACGAGGATGGAGGCGAAGGCGAAGGAGGGTTGCCGACGGGTCTGCTGCAGGAGTTGCAGGCGGAGCGGATGGAGCGGTCGAAGCTCGAGAGCCTCCTCGAAACGGCGCTGCGGGAGCCCCGGCTCGCGATCACCAGCCTCGAGCAGCAGCTCCGCTCCGCGGAGATGGAGCTGGAGCGATCGAGGAGGAGGGAAGAGACGCTGGATCACCAGCGAACGCTGACGGGCCGCGAACAGGACGACCCGCTGCCCGAACAGTTCCGCGCGCCTCTCGACAAGAAGCTGGCCGCCGCCGTCGCGCGCGCGGACGAAGCCGAGGCGGAGCTCGCGGACTTGAAGAAGCTCGTCCGCACGCTGGAGCGGAAGCGGGCTGCCGCCGAGCACACAGCCGAGGACTGCGTGCACGAGAAGGAGGCCGCCGAAAAGGGCTTCGCCGACTCCGAGCGCGAAGTCGCCGCCCTCAGCGAGAAGCTCACCGCGACGCTGACCGACGCGAGCCACGTCCCGCGGCTCCGCGAAAGGATAAAAGCGCTCGAGCAGCAACTCGCCTCCGGCGAAAGCACCGCCGCAGCAGAGGCCCTCCGAAACCAGCTGCAACAGGCCCAGCGCCGCGGCGCAGATCTCGGCCGTGAGGTCGACGATCTCAAGCACCGGCTGGAGCAGGCAGATCTCGAGATTCAAACTCTAACCGCACGGAATCAACGGTTGTACCTCGACGCCCCTCTGGCTGTCCGTGAGCTGTCGGATGCTCTCGACACGGCCACGGGTGAGAAGACGAAGCTCGAAGGCATGCTGCGCACCGCCTTCGAAGAGTCCACCCTCGCCGTCCAAACCCTCGAGGAGCGCCTTCTCGACGCGACTGCTCAAATAACCGACCTCTCCAACGGCAGCGCCACCATCCGCGAGCCCGCATCTTCAACAACGCAGTCTCCGGCTGTCAAGCCGACGACTCGGCTTCTTCGAGCCAGAGCCCAGACGCAGCCTTCTCTCTCGCGGTCGCCCGGCCACCATAGGCAGCCCACCGCGCCGCAGAGCCTGGTGTCGCAGGCGGCGAAGACGAAGCAGAGTTCCATGAGCGGCGGCAGGTCGCGGAGCTTCACCGAGTTGCACAAGCGGTCCGCCAGCAACGTGTCGCACCGCACCGACGACAGCACCACGAAGACGGACTTCCAAGTGCACGGCCTCGAGGTGCTGTCCGAGGGCAGCACGGCGCTCGGGGAGAGCCGGCAAGCCGCCAACAACGCGTTCTCGCCGGCGCACGAGCAGTGGCGCCCGCACCGCCAGGAGCAGGCCTCGCCCAAGGTCACCCCGCGTCAGCAGCAAGGCTTCCACGAGGTCTGTTTCTGTGTCTTGCAGGACATTTTTATGGGGAATGTGAACGTGTTCTTGCTGTCGGTCACGTTGGTCACACCTTGATGAGTCAACGTTAAAGTGTGCGAATACGTCTAGTTACGTCGGTATCGCTGGGGACCCCAAAAAGACTGCGGCGCTTCGTTTTCTTTCGTGTCCGATTCGAGCTCCCTTGGGTTCACCCGTCTTGTTTTTATTTCAGGTTAGGGATACGATCTTATCCAAGGGCCAATCGGGGCAGCACATCATTCAAAACGGCGAATACGGATTTGACTCGCCACAATAGGAATGCTTTGTGCGCTTCACTCGGTGACAGTGATCAGTTCAATGAAATGAACGCGAAAGGAAGAAAACTAAACGAATTGCACTTACGTTTTGTTGTCTGATTCCTTATTGAATCCGGTGCCCAACACCTTCCTAGAGAGTGGTTCGTTACGCGCTTAGCATTCCCACGATGAATCGACAGAAATGAGAGCGCGCGCCAAAAAAATGGTCGAATCCGCTGTGCGGTTTGTCGCCAGTCGCTAAGGATTGATGTACAGGTTACCTTGCTGACCGTCATTTTATTAGACTGGAGCTCGATTGAGATTCCGAGGTTTCAAAGTCGCCGAAAGGGTTATTTTGTGGCACTGTGTAAATAGGTACACACATTCAGCTAGTGTTAGTGGCAGCATGAGTCTTCACAGTCCGTTTGCATGTTCACTAAAGTGCTGTCAACAGCATCGCCTCGCTCTGGACCAGGCTGGACTGGCAACACACTCGCACAGGGTCAGAAGTCGATGCCGCAAGTAGAGCCGAGCCCATCGGTGCTGACAGAAGACGGAGTGCTCCATGCAGTGCACTACGACAACCCGGCGGACCGATTGGTTGCCACCGTGCAAGGAAGCGCTTTGCGGGAGAGGAGGCATGGCGGCCTGTCGCCGACGCCCGGGGACCACGAGCTTTCGAATCTCCTCGACGAGCCACAGACACACCCGTCGGCTGTGCTGCCCAGCGGCCAGGTGGTGCACGCTCGTCCGGCCAGCGGGAGCCCAGCGTTCTCGAACGTCAACATCAACCTCAAGATTCACTCGCCTCCCAAACCAGACAAGAAGCAGCAGCACACTGACCATGAAAAACTGGTCGCCGCCGTCGAAGCGGAGGTGGCCACACTCCTCGACGACCTCAAAAAGCGCGAAGACGTCGTGCAACGCAGAGAGAGAAACGTCGCCAGGGATTCGAAGGAAGTGCAGCACGCCGTACAACACGAGCGGTTTGAGCTCGACAAGAGGTTTGCGCTTTGCTCTCTCTATTTATCTTGTATGGTCAGCGCGTCGGGAAGAGTGCGGGCTTCTAACGTTTTCGAAGACAGGAATGCCAAAAAGCTTGTTGCCATCGAGCTTTCACGCAAGAGTTTGTCACAACCTAAACGCCCACTCTGCACTTTTTCTCGTGAAACTCTGTCAAGTAGCCCTAGGGGCCAAGCGGCCAGGGTCGTTCATCAACCGCAATGAACTTGTCTTTAAAAACTACAGACCACCCGCCTCACAGCCTCAATGGTCAACCGGAGACCCTAAAACACCGAACCTCTAAACCACACAATAAACGCTAAAAACGTTCAGGTACGCGGTGCTCGCGCAGAAGGAGCAGGAGCTGCGGGAGCTCGACCGGACCCGGGCGCAGCAGCTGCAGCAGCAGCAGCGGAAGCGCGACGCGCAGAAGAAGGCGGCGCGCGAGCGGACGGCGCGGCAGCAGCGCCCGGCACCCTCGCCCGTGCTGGACCGGGTGCAGCCGCTCGAGTCGCTCGGCGAGGTGTCGACGACGATCAAGCACTTTTTGCAGCACAACTCGGACGCGATCTCCGGCGACACCACCGCCCACGAGCTCAAAAAGCTCATCCAAGACGAGCTTGCCCGCGGCGACGGATACGACCCTGCGATCGACAGCGGAGCGCCGGACCTGCAAACCGTGGCCATGCATTCCCTCCTGGAAAGCATCCAAAACGACCTGAAGGAGAGGAGCACCCACCGCAAGCCGCGGGGAAGAAGGTCTCGCAGGAGCTTGCGCCGGTCGAACACCTCGTCTTCCAGCGACACTTCGGCCACCCGCAGCTCGTCTTTGTCGAGTACGTCGGAGACGGGCTCGACGTCGGCCAGCTCTACCGACGTGCCCCGCTCCGCGTATCCCGTCGTTGGCGGTCGCAAAGCTCGGTTCTCGTCGGGCGGCGAGCAGTCGCCCGGCCGGGCCGGCGACCGCGAAAGAGCCCGGCGGCAGCGCATCCGCGCCCGCAACGAGGCCGCGCTCGCCAGGCACAACGAGCGCACGGCGCAGAACCGGATATGAGCCGCCCAAGGCCCGCGCGGCATCGAACCACGACGAAACACCTGCGACGAGCAACGGGGGGGCGCACGGTACAGAACCCGTCAGGGCTCCCTACTTCGCAGCTGCTCCGAGTTTCCCTGCTTCGTGCCTCGGTACGCCGCTACGAATTCAGGAAACACAACATAACGAGTCACGTTGACTCGGCAACTTCTCGTCGCCCGGTTTGAAAACCTTCTGTCTTGTGTGACTGGTGGTAGCTGGCTAGGCTTACCAGTCAACATACCCCTTCTTCGTCCAATTCGTGGGGCACAGGGTTCTAGAGTCACAGTGTTCTTTTGTTTCTAGTTACTTAAGTTGTGGGACTAGTCGGATACGGCTGGTTAGCGCAGTAGTCCACTTCCCCCTCCCCCCATTGGGCCGCATTGGGCTGTGAATTTGTAACGTCCGCTCCCCCGCCTCCCGCTGTGCCTTGTTTTCTTCTCCTTCTTTTGTTGTCTTCCACAACCAGCTTCCACCAGCGCCGATCTCGTTCGGCTTAGTTGTTCGTCCCCTCTGTGAAACCGACCGCGCCTTCGAACACTACTTGTACCCTCCGTGCTGCTGTGTGCTTGTTCCGACCTTGACTCTTTTTCGTTCTCAAGAATTCAGCAAGAATAGCTGCCGTGACAAACTGCCAGAGCTCAGAAGTTCCGAGCTTCTTCGAACGGGTTTGACAGCCCGAAACCAGCAGGAAAATACCCGTTAGCAAACACAACCCGAAAACGTTTGCTTTCTTACGTGGGCCACCTTGTTTTCTAGTCAAGCTCTCGAAGGCAGAGCAACATCTGTCTGCAGGTAAGGTTGGCTCGCCTTCAGGCTCACCGAATACACAACTCAAACAAAAAAGCTGAAGATGTCTGGAGTGCAGGAAGTGCCGATGAAAGTTCAGATCGTGAGAAAAGGCGAAGTTGTCAAAACGCGTCGTCGACGGTTGGTGAACCCTAGCTACGAAGTTGTTGCGAAGGTGGCGGGTGAGTTTGTGAGAGGAAAGCACCAGCTGCAGTACATTGATGAGGATGGCGACGTGGCAAGAGTGCTCATGCTCTGATGTGGTCTCTCCAGGGGTTAAGGGCAGACTATTTTTATTTTTTTGATCCGCGTCCCCCGACCCTTGAAAATTTTCCGCGCGCGTGCGCAAAAAATAGTTTTTTTTTAAAAAATAGTTTGGCAAGTCACCTGTCCTGTGGGTTCCTGTGTGGAGGGGGGTGGTCTTGGTGGCAAGCGGTCGGGGGGTGGGCCCGGAGGGGCACGCGCCCCTCACTTTGATTATTCGGCGACTTTTTGCACTGGGAAATAACCGTCGTCTGCATGTGCTTAGGCTTTTGTTGTACGGAGGGACCAGGTGAGCCTTCAGCGTAGAGCTGCTGCCACCGACAGTAGTAGGCGTCTAGTCGTGGGCCTTGCGACTGCCCGGGAGCAACCGTGTTGTTCGGCGTACACGGCCAGAATTGGTATCGTACCCACGTTTCGGACGGGACGTGGGCATCGGCCGGAAGCCGCTTCTGCACTTCTTCCATGAGAAGCCGGATGCTTGCGGGGGCCCCCAACGTGAGGCGTGAAACTTCTCCATGACGCCTCTCGTCCACGACAGTACCGCACTTCTCAAGAACGCGGCCCATGGCGTCCCAGTAGCTGTCGTATTTGTACTCTTTTGACGAGCTTCGGAATGCAACCTCACTGGGGTGAAATCAGTTGTGAGGAGTTCAGCCAGGTGGCTTTCGGTTGGTGTGCGCAGGGGGTTCACATCTCCAGTCACGAACATGTGTACACATCGTCTTGAGGATGGTACGCGGAACCCGAGATGACTTCCAGACCTCGACGAATTTCATCCTCATGGCCGGGGTGTGGAACCTTTTCCCCGTCCCGATGCACGACTTGAACGCCTTGGCGACATCCTCCTGTAGGCGGCGGTCGCTCGGTGGCAGCTTGAATACCAAGCGCTTGCCCCCCAGCGATGTATTTAAGGGGAAGCTCGTCTTTACCCGTGGATCTGCTTGAACCGAGCACGGCGATCGCCAGAGAGGCACCCTTGGGGGCCCACAGAGGGTGAGAGTCCCGTATTTCCTCGACGAGCCATGTTGGTTAACTCCTTGCTAGCACGAGTCGCCCAGTTTGGGAATGCTGAGCTAATCGGCAGGTATCCCTCTGCTAAGGCTAAATATCTCCCGGAGGCCGATAGCGAACAAGTACAGTGATGGAAAGATGCAAAGAACTTTGAAAAGAGGGTTAAAAGTCCCTGAAACCGATGAGTGGTAAGAGTTGGAGATGCGTTCAAATCTTAATCATTGCTCCTTCACTGGGGTTTATGGTTGAGACGTCTGGACCTATTCGGATCGTCCAAGCTTCTGTTGCGAGACGGCTTGCCGGCTGCCTCAGTTTTGCTCGGATCGACCAGGATAGGAATGAGTTGAGGAGGTGACCCGCGGCATCGTCAGCGAAGGGTAAGTGTCGGCGTCTTCGGACAACGTCCTTGCTCCCGCTGGCCTGACGTGGTTAAACGCTCGCAGGCTCATGTCAGACACAGCGATCTTCTACTACCCGTCTTGAAACACGGACCAAGGAGTCTAACACGTGTGCGAGGCTTAGGGTGTCAAACCCACAAGCCGCACTGAAAGGGAGATGTGCCAATCCTTGAGGACGCAGCACAGCCCGATCCTGATTTACTGGAAAGGGATTTGAGGTTAAGTACACTTGTTGGGACCCGAAAGATGGTGAACTATGCCTGGATAGGACGAAGCCGGGGGAAACCCTGGTGGAGGTCCGTTGCGGTGTTGACGTGCAAATCGCTCGTCAAAGCTGGGTATAGGGGCGAAAGACCCATCGAACCATCTAGTAGCTGGTTCACTCCGAAGTTTCCCTCAGGATAGCTAGAACCAAAACAGGAGTTACGCCAGGTAAAGCGAATGATTGGAGGCATTGGGGAAATCGCTTCCTCGACCTATTCTCAAACTTTAAATGGGCGTGAGCTCGGGGTTACTTCATTGAACCCTGACGTAGAATCCTGGTTCTAAGTGGGCCACTTCTGGTAAGCAGGACTGGCGACGCGGGATGAACCGAGAGCTGACTTAAGGTGTCCGAGTGATCGCTCATCAGATCCCACAAAGGGTGTCGGTTCATCTTGACAGCAGGACGGTGGCCATGGAAGTCGGCATCCGATAATGAGTGTGTAACAACTCACCTGCCGAATGCACCGGTCCCGAAAATGGATGATGCTCAAGCGATCCACCCATAGTTGGCCGCGTACTGGTATCACAAAGCCAGGCGTGCGTAGGAGTGCGTGGTCCACGCCGCGAAGTCGTTGGCGTGAGCCTCGATGGAGCGTGGATGAGTGCAGATCTTGGTTGTAGTAGCGAATATTCAATGGAGAACATTGAAGGCCGAAGTGGAGAAGGTTTCCGTGTCAACAGCAATTGGACATGGGTCAGTCGGTCCTAAGGCAAGGTGTAATTGCTCGCCTCAAAGCTGCCACTGACGAGCTTGCTCGGACGTGCAGGATTGCCGAAAGGGAATGCGTGAACATTCCGCAACCCGGATGCAGAGATCTGAAGTGGTGACACATTGACGATCCTGTTGACCATGTCCACAGGCCCCGGATGATGCAGTCGTCTCTTTTTGAAGGAAGGGTTGACCCTTGAAACGCTTCACGCGGGGACAGGGTTAACTATCCTGGAAAGCTGCACTTTCTTCGTGTAGTAGGGTGTCTTGTGGATGTGCATGGAAAAAACAGGGGAGATCTCATTCTCTTGCATCGGGCCGTACCGTTAACCGCAATAGGTCTCCTAGGCTAAAAGCCTCTGGCCGACAGAACAATGTAGGTAAGGGAAGTCGGCAAACTGGATCCGTAACTTCGGGAAAAGGATTGGCTCTGAGGACACATGCGGGATTGTCAGTGCGGGTCAGGTCTGGGCTCAGATTGAAGGTGCTGTGAGTGGCGCTCTCGGGTGCTACCCGCGGCTCCTGATTTCTTCCAGGCCTTCTTGCATGTTGTGCCCGCAATGAAGTGTCAGCTTGGAACTGTTACGAACAAGAGGAATCCAACTGGTTAATTAAACCACAGCATTTCGCTTCATCACAGCGGTGGCGAGTGGAATGTGACTTCTGCCCAGTGCCCTGAATGTCAACGCTGAGAGATCAGGTCAAGCGCGGGTAAACGGCGGGAGTAACTATGACTCTCTTAAGGTAGCCAAATGCCTCGTCTTCTAATTAAAGACGCGCATGAATGGACCAATGAGATTCCTTCTGTCCCTACCTACTATCTGGCGAAACAGCAGTCAAGGGAACGGACTTGAAACTGTCAGCGGGGAAAGAAGACCCTGTTGAGTTTGACTCTAGTCTGACTTTGTGCAGTGACACGAGAGGTGTAGAATAGGTGGGAGGCCGCAACAATGAAATACCACTACTCTTGTTGTCGCTTTACTTATCCAATGATGGGAAGACGGCAGCTGCTCCCTTGTGGGGTTAGGGTCTTCGGATCCGTAGCTTATCCGTTTCCAGCGACAAACGGGCTTCGGCTCGCGAATCCTCGTTTGGAGACACCAGTCAGGTGGGGAGTTTGGCTGGGGCGGCACATCTGTTACACATTAACGCAGGTGTCCTAAGGCAAGCTCAGCGGGAACAGAAATCTCGCGTAGAGCATAAGGGTAAAAGCTTGCTCGATACACGATCTTCAGTACCGATCCTCGGTGTGAAAGCATGGCCTAACGATCCTTTGGTCTCGCTTCATGTTCAAGGGATGAAGCCGGAGGTGACAGAAAAATTACCACAGGGATAACTGGCTTGTGGCAGCCAAGCGTTCATAGCGACGTTGCTTTTTGATCCTTCGATGTCGGCTCTTCCTAACCTAGACAAGCAGAATTGTCTAAGGGTTGGATTGTTCACCCACTAACAGGGAACGTGAGCTGGGTTTAGACCGTCGTGAGACAGGTTGGTTTTACCCTACTGATGGAGAGAGAGCCCATCGGGCCAGCGCATTCCGACAGCAATACGGGGTAGTACGAGAGGAACTCCCGTTTCTAGTCCCTGGTATCTACGGTTGTTCGATCGGACAGTGCCGTGATGCTACCACTGGATGGATTATGGCTGAACGCCTCTAAGCCAGAACCCAGTCTAGAGGAATGCGTGAGTTACTCAGGGCACATCGGATTTATCGGGCCACGAATAGCTTCGGCGAACGGCAACTTCCAAATTCACATCCAGATCCCGTGTCTCCAACCGGGTCTATACGAGTCCGAATGGACCGGCGGGCGTAACGCACTGAGGAGCCTTGTTGTTCCGAGGGTTTGAGCCTTATGGCCGGTTCCTACGGTTATCTCCTGGTTCGGCTCCACTCGAAAGAGTGGGGTTGGATCAGGAGAAACCCGGATGTGAATTTGGAAAAAAGTGATGAATCCACCCAGAGTCTCTCGATGTTGGTCAATTTGAATGGAATGGAATGAATGGTTGAATCATCATATTTAAGGCAAATCGAAAGACGGATCTCAAGCGGAATCTCTCTTGATCTCCGGCCGCACCTTACCAAACCTGCCTCTTTTTTTCTCTCCACGTCGTATGATTCCCTGAGATGTTCGCTTCGGCTTGAGCACTCGGGATGATGACACAGGAGAGGGATAGGGGGTCCGGGGAGGTAGGGTCCCGCCCGAGAATCAGGGGAGACAAGCTTTGAGATTTCGTCGCGAGGTGACCCCTCGCCCGCTAAAATGCCCTCTTTCAGGCCCCCACCCCCTCGCCATTTTTTTTCGCGTCAAAGTTCCTGTTCTGGCCCTCGGCTCCCTTTGTAAAAAGGTTGAGCTCTGGGCCGGTGCGGGAGCTTCCCGGCGCGGAGAAGATTGGAGATGGAGGTGTTGTGCTCAGGAGCAAGGGTATGAGGTGGGCGCGTTGTTGCCAGGTGACTCTCGTGCGCTGCTCTCTCTCCTCTCTCTCTCTCTCTCTCCTCTCTCCTCTCTCTCCTACAGGCAACTGTAGGGAGGGGGGGAGGGAAGGGGGGGGGGGGGGGGGGGGAGGGACGCGTGCGCGTCGCCGACCCCCCCAGTTCGGGAAAAGGGGTCATGCCCAATATAGGAAAGGGGGTCCTCCCCTCCTGGAAGCTCTTGAGCTCCAGGAGGACGGAAGGATCACTACCTCTCCTGTTGGTAATATGATGGTCAACCACGCATGAAATGAAAATCAAAGACTGGCAAATGAAAGAGACTGGTATTCATAAGGCAAGAACGCTAATCACTAGAGTGAGTCAATCACATTCTGAATCGGAGCAGCACTCCGCTCTAGTGACATAGCTAACTAATCTGGCATGACCTCGCCTCGATAATCTCAAATGGCGGTGTTAACATTCCACGGAAAGAATCGTTCGCGATTCAAGAAGAGGGATGCCGATTAGAATGAGTATGAATGACATACCACGTGCTCGAAAGACATGGAGGGAATGCAAAATGAATCGGTCATGTGCCAATGAAAATGCAAAAGTCAAGACCGTTCCTCTCCCATGGACTCGTTCCAGATCCGAGTTAGCATACTCGTATGCGCTCGATCAAATGGTCAAGGTAATCGGGAAGACACGATGGTGAAATACAAAAAAGGCAATCGAGGAAAGCTATCGGTCGTAGAGATACGATCGAGGACTGCCCCTTTGAAAGCTGAAGAATGAATAGAATGATCATGCATCAATCTAGGCTTGACACGATACAATCTCTGGTATCGGGGAATCTTTGATTCGTCAGATTTTCCTCGGTCCAGTCTGGTTTGAGTGACAAGAAACCTGGTTGATCCTGCCAGTAGTCATATGCTTGTTTCAAGGATTAAGCCATGCAAGTCTCAGAGTAAATGGATTAACAGTGGGTCTGCAGACGGCTCATTAAATCGGTGGCAATCTACGCGGGGAAGGTGCCTTTTGGGCCCAGTTGGATAACAATGGTAACTCCATTGCTAATACATGTCCGAAGAATCCAACTCGATTCAACCCCGTGGCCTTAAAACCGCGGGGTCGAGGTGGATACAATTGACCGAGATAAGAACCAACGCTAGCAATAGCAGCGGTGTGTGGATGAAACAGGTCAATCGAGTGATAGCACACGACTTCAAGTCGGTGCAAGCCCGCAAGAGCTTCTGCCCTATCAGCTTTTGACGGTAGTGTAGTGGACTACCGTGGCTGTAACGGGTAACGGGGAATTAGGGTTCGATTCCGGAGAGGGAGCCTGAGAAACGGCTACCACATCTAAGGATGGCAGCAGGTACGCAAATTGCCCAATAGCAACACTGCTGAGGCAGCGAAGAGAAATAGCCTCGACACGTACTTAGTACGTTAGAAGCAATGGATGATATCTAAACCTGTCAATGAACACAATTGGTGGACAAGTCTGGTGCCAGCACCCGCGGTAATTCCAGCACCAATAGCGTATATTAATGCTGCTGCTGTTAAAAAGCTCGTAGTTGGATCCAGAGCTCAGGTTGCAAGGTGGCCCAGTTTGCTGGGCATCAGCGTACTGCTGGTATTCAGAAGGCTGGGATCAACCCCTCGCATCAAGACCTGTGCTCTATGAACGGTGGTAATGGTGCCTTGCAAGTAATCTCTTCATCGGGATGAAAGCGCTTACGCGTACACCATACGCATACGGGTCGACCACCGATGTTACTGTGAACAAACCAGCGTGCCCAAAGCAGGCGTTCGCCGTGAATGATAAAGCATGGAATAACAAGGGATCGATTCTCTCGACTCTTTTTGTTGGTCTCTTAACCCGAGAAGGAATAATCAAAACGAAGTTCTTAGCGGTTCTCTTTTGAGTTTCGTCTAAGGCCTCGTTGCGCGGGATCAATAGGGACTGCCGGGGTCGTACGTACTCCTACGTCAGAGGTGAAATTCTTAGATCGTAGGAAGACGAACTTCTGCGAAAGCATTCGACAAGAATGTCTTCATTAATCAAGAACGAGAGCGTGGGGATCCAAGATGATCAGATACCGTCGTAGTCCACTGCTGTAAACGATGCCGTCTCAGGATCGAGGGAAGTCATTTTGGCTCCCACGGCACTCCCCGAACGAGAAATCAAAGATTATGGGTTCAGGGGGGAGTACATTCGCAAGGCTGAAACTTAAAGGAATTGACGGAATGACACCACCAGGCGTGGAGTATGCGGCTTAATTTGACTCAACACGGGGAATTTTACTAGGTCAGGACGATCTCAAGGATTGACAGATTGAGAGCTCTTTCTCGATGAATTGTGTGGTGGTGCATGGCCGCTCCTGGTTGGTGGAGTGATTTGTCAGGTTGATTCCGTTAACGAACGAGATCTCGACCCTTAAATAGGTGGGCGTGTCGTTGTAGGGGGTGTCTTTTGGCATCGGCGGCTTGCTGCTTACCCGAGACGCGCACTACTTCTTAAGGGGACTGCGCGCGACTTATAGCGCGCGGAAGAGCGAGCCAATAGCAGGTCTGTGATGCTCCTAAATGTCCTAGGCTGCACGCGCACTACACTGACGCATTAAACGAGTTTGAGAGCCTTCCGGCTACCTATCTTGAAGAGGATGGGAAATCTTTTGAACTTGCGTCGTGATGAGGATCGATGATTGCAATTATTCTCCTTGAATGAGGAATGCCTAGTAGGCGCAAGTCATCAGCTTGCACTGATTACGTCCCTGCCATTTGTACACACCGCCCGTCGTTGCTACCGATTGGCTGTGGGATAGAGCTTGGGAGAGGGAAGCTCGTTCTTGGCAACAAGTTCAGCGCCCGAATCCAAGCAATGTTTCTCAGCTAGAGGAAGCAAAAGTCGTAACAAGGTTGCTGTAGGTGAACCTGCAGCAGGATCATTACCAAAGATTTCAATTCTGAATGGAATGAGGAAACGACTTTCAAACAGATTGGAAACCGAGGATTCAAACATGGTCATGAAGGAAATCGAAAATCCCGAGCAATCGGAAAGGCAAAACAACTGTTCCCCTCGGCTCAACTGCGGTTGATCGAGGGTGACATCAATTGCACTTATCGGTGGATGTCTTGGCTCTGGGAACGATGAAGACCGCGGCCAGACGCGATAGTCAATGGGAATTGCAGAAGCATGAGACTCATCAGGTCGTCGAACGCATTAGCGGGCTGGGTTCGCCCATGCCCATCAGCAGTTGAGTGTCGCTTGAAAATCTAATCTCTCAGACTGCGTTCGACTCTTGATTCGATGGTGATTGGCTTGCTGATTATTGTTGATCGAGTTGAATCGGTTTGAATCGAGAATGTGGCGGTGCAAAGATCATTCAACCCGATCGATGCTCTGTTTGAAATCCTGGGTCCGAGAACGAGCATCGCATATCTTCTGGAGTTGAATCGCAAGGTTTGATGAAATTGGATGGTGTTCGATCAATGGATCTTCAATGAGAGCGACTGACGATTTCCAAAAATCGTCTAGTCTCGTGAGGTTCACACTTCAAAGGCATGGATTGATTTTTGGAAAAACAGGTCGTTCGAATGAAACTCTCACCGACCTCAGCTGTTGAAGATCTACGCGCTAAACTTAAGCATATCACTCAGCGCAGGAAAAGAAAGCAACAGCGATGCTCCTAGTAACGGCGAGTGAACAGGGCAGAGCCCAAGCCTGAACCGGTGTTCTACGGATATCCGGAATGTGGCGCAAGCTGCTTGGGGACACAACTGGCGTCGAGGTAAGTCTCCTGGAATGGGGTATCCACAGAGGGTGAGAGTCCCGTATTTCCTCGACGAGCCATGTTGGTTAACTCCTTGCTAGCACGAGTCGCTCAGTTTGGGAATGCTGAGCTAATCGGCAGGTATCCCTCTGCTAAGGCTAAATATCTCCCGGAGGCCGATAGCGAACAAGTACAGTGATGGAAAGATGCAAAGAACTTTGAAAAGAGGGTTAAAAGTCCCTGAAACCGATGAGTGGTAAGAGTTGGAGATGCGTTCAAATCTTAATCATTGCTCCTTCACTGGGGTTTATGGTTGAGACGTCTGGACCTATTCGGATCGTCCAAGCTTCTGTTGCGAGACGGCTTGCCGGCTGCCTCAGTTTTGCTCGGATCGACCAGGATAGGAATGAGTTGAGGAGGTGACCCGCGGCATCGTCAGCGAAGGGTAAGTGTCGGCGTCTTCGGACAACGTCCTTGCTCCCGCTGGCCTGACGTGGTTAAACGCTCGCAGGCTCATGTCAGACACAGCGATCTTCTACTACCCGTCTTGAAACACGGACCAAGGAGTCTAACACGTGTGCGAGGCTTAGGGTGTCAAACCCACAAGCCGCACTGAAAGGGAGATGTGCCAATCCTTGAGGACGCAGCACAGCCCGATCCTGATTTACTGGAAAGGGATTTGAGGTTAAGTACACTTGTTGGGACCCGAAAGATGGTGAACTATGCCTGGATAGGACGAAGCCGGGGGAAACCCTGGTGGAGGTCCGTTGCGGTGTTGACGTGCAAATCGCTCGTCAAAGCTGGGTATAGGGGCGAAAGACCCATCGAACCATCTAGTAGCTGGTTCACTCCGAAGTTTCCCTCAGGATAGCTAGAACCAAAACAGGAGTTACGCCAGGTAAAGCGAATGATTGGAGGCATTGGGGAAATCGCTTCCTCGACCTATTCTCAAACTTTAAATGGGCGTGAGCTCGGGGTTACTTCATTGAACCCTGACGTAGAATCCTGGTTCTAAGTGGGCCACTTCTGGTAAGCAGGACTGGCGACGCGGGATGAACCGAGAGCTGACTTAAGGTGTCCGAGTGATCGCTCATCAGATCCCACAAAGGGTGTCGGTTCATCTTGACAGCAGGACGGTGGCCATGGAAGTCGGCATCCGATAATGAGTGTGTAACAACTCACCTGCCGAATGCACCGGTCCCGAAAATGGATGATGCTCAAGCGATCCACCCATAGTTGGCCGCGTACTGGTATCACAAAGCCAGGCGTGCGTAGGAGTGCGTGGTCCACGCCGCGAAGTCGTTGGCGTGAGCCTCGATGGAGCGTGGATGAGTGCAGATCTTGGTTGTAGTAGCGAATATTCAATGGAGAACATTGAAGGCCGAAGTGGAGAAGGTTTCCGTGTCAACAGCAATTGGACATGGGTCAGTCGGTCCTAAGGCAAGGTGTAATTGCTCGCCTCAAAGCTGCCACTGACGAGCTTGCTCGGACGTGCAGGATTGCCGAAAGGGAATGCGTGAACATTCCGCAACCCGGATGCAGAGATCTGAAGTGGTGACACATTGACGATCCTGTTGACCATGTCCACAGGCCCCGGATGATGCAGTCGTCTCTTTTTGAAGGAAGGGTTGACCCTTGAAACGCTTCACGCGGGGACAGGGTTAACTATCCTGGAAAGCTGCACTTTCTTCGTGTAGTAGGGTGTCTTGTGGATGTGCATGGAAAAAACAGGGGAGATCTCATTCTCTTGCATCGGGCCGTACCGTTAACCGCAATAGGTCTCCTAGGCTAAAAGCCTCTGGCCGACAGAACAATGTAGGTAAGGGAAGTCGGCAAACTGGATCCGTAACTTCGGGAAAAGGATTGGCTCTGAGGACACATGCGGGATTGTCAGTGCGGGTCAGGTCTGGGCTCAGATTGAAGGTGCTGTGAGTGGCGCTCTCGGGTGCTACCCGCGGCTCCTGATTTCTTCCAGGCCTTCTTGCATGTTGTGCCCGCAATGAAGTGTCAGCTTGGAACTGTTACGAACAAGAGGAATCCAACTGGTTAATTAAACCACAGCATTTCGCTTCATCACAGCGGTGGCGAGTGGAATGTGACTTCTGCCCAGTGCCCTGAATGTCAACGCTGAGAGATCAGGTCAAGCGCGGGTAAACGGCGGGAGTAACTATGACTCTCTTAAGGTAGCCAAATGCCTCGTCTTCTAATTAAAGACGCGCATGAATGGACCAATGAGATTCCTTCTGTCCCTACCTACTATCTGGCGAAACAGCAGTCAAGGGAACGGACTTGAAACTGTCAGCGGGGAAAGAAGACCCTGTTGAGTTTGACTCTAGTCTGACTTTGTGCAGTGACACGAGAGGTGTAGAATAGGTGGGAGGCCGCAACAATGAAATACCACTACTCTTGTTGTCGCTTTACTTATCCAATGATGGGAAGACGGCAGCTGCTCCCTTGTGGGGTTAGGGTCTTCGGATCCGTAGCTTATCCGTTTCCAGCGACAAACGGGCTTCGGCTCGCGAATCCTCGTTTGGAGACACCAGTCAGGTGGGGAGTTTGGCTGGGGCGGCACATCTGTTACACATTAACGCAGGTGTCCTAAGGCAAGCTCAGCGGGAACAGAAATCTCGCGTAGAGCATAAGGGTAAAAGCTTGCTCGATACACGATCTTCAGTACCGATCCTCGGTGTGAAAGCATGGCCTAACGATCCTTTGGTCTCGCTTCATGTTCAAGGGATGAAGCCGGAGGTGACAGAAAAATTACCACAGGGATAACTGGCTTGTGGCAGCCAAGCGTTCATAGCGACGTTGCTTTTTGATCCTTCGATGTCGGCTCTTCCTAACCTAGACAAGCAGAATTGTCTAAGGGTTGGATTGTTCACCCACTAACAGGGAACGTGAGCTGGGTTTAGACCGTCGTGAGACAGGTTGGTTTTACCCTACTGATGGAGAGAGAGCCCATCGGGCCAGCGCATTCCGACAGCAATACGGGGTAGTACGAGAGGAACTCCCGTTTCTAGTCCCTGGTATCTACGGTTGTTCGATCGGACAGTGCCGTGATGCTACCACTGGATGGATTATGGCTGAACGCCTCTAAGCCAGAACCCAGTCTAGAGGAATGCGTGAGTTACTCAGGGCACATCGGATTTATCGGGCCACGAATAGCTTCGGCGAACGGCAACTTCCAAATTCACATCCAGATCCCGTGTCTCCAACCGGGTCTATACGAGTCCGAATGGACCGGCGGGCGTAACGCACTGAGGAGCCTTGTTGTTCCGAGGGTTTGAGCCTTATGGCCGGTTCCTACGGTTATCTCCTGGTTCGGCTCCACTCGAAAGAGTGGGGTTGGATCAGGAGAAACCCGGATGTGAATTTGGAAAAAAG